>BRXU01000090.1:0-62579 GCA_030267565.1 Pleodorina starrii | reverse complement strand
TTTGCCGCCATGGACCTGTCCTAGCGTGCACAAAACGAACGTACATTCGTTGGCCGGCTACGGATCCAGCAGGGTCGGTGGCGGGGCGGGCCTGGACTTCAGACCGTGCATATCTTGTTACGACACTTACTACACGCACACGCACACACACGCACTACACGCGCGTCTACCTTTGCTTGCCCGCACTTTGATCGATTACACACAGCAGCGGGGAATCGGCCCGGGCGAATGGAACGGAACCGCAGCAGCAGGTAGCGCAACCTACCGTACCTCCGCTCACCCACTCTGTCCCGCACGTTCGTTCCAGGCTGGCCACTCAGTCATCAGCAGGCTGGGCATCGGTTCCCTGGCCTGGCCTGGCCTCGCCCCGCCCCCCCTCCCGCCCTCATCCTCATCCTCATCCTCGCATCCGCAAACCCCGGTAGGGTGTCTGCTGTAGTGCACCGCAGGCATGTGCCCGCGCAGGAAAATTGGTACAGATCGTCACCAGGGGTTCGCACGTGGTCCCCCACCGTACTACTGATCTGGCCCAATGGTGCTTACGTGCCCAGTGCTGATGGGATGGGCGGTTTCACCATGGTATGAACGATCCATGCCACTGCTTGCGAATGAATTGCCCCTAAACCCTAGTGCTCGCATGCATCTTCGATGTGCGCGTCGCCAGCCGCGCGCTGGGGTTGCCGCCATGGACCTGTCCTAGCGTGCACAAAACGAACGTACATTCGTTGGCCGGCTACGGATCCAGCAGGGTCGGTGGGCGGGGGCGGGCCTGGACTTCAGACCGTGCATATCTTGTACGACACTTACTACACGCACACGCACACACACGCACATACACGCGCGTCTACCTTTGCTTGCCCGCACTTTGATCGATTACACACAGCAGCGGGGAATCGGCCGGGCGAATGGAACGGAACCGCAGCAGCAGTAGCGCAACCTACCGTACCTCCGCTCACCCACTCTGTCCCGCACGTTCGTTCCAGGCTGGCCACTCAGTCATCAGCAGGCTGGGCATCGGTTCCCTGGCCTGGCCTGGCCTCGCCCCGCCCCCCCTCCCGCCCTCATCCTCATCCTCATCCTCGCATCCGCAAACCCCGGTAGGGTGTCTGCTGGAGTGCGCATGTGCCCGCGCAGGAAAATTGGTACAGATCGTCACCAGGGGTTCGCACGTGGTCCCCCACCGTACTACTGATCTGGCCCAATGGTGCTTACGTGCCCAGTGCTGATGGGATGGGCGGTTTTCACCATGGTATGAACGATCCATGCCACTGCTTGCGAATGAATTGCCTAAACCCTAGTGCTCGCATGCATCTTCGATGTGCGCGTCGCCAGCCGCGCGCTGGGTTGCCGCCATGGACCTGTCCTAGCGTGCACAAAACGAACGTACATTCGTTGGCCGGCTACGGATCCAGCAGGGTCGGTGGGCGGGGCGGGCCTGGACTTCAGACCGTGCATATCTTGTACGACACTTACTACACGCACACGCACACACACGCACATACACGCGCGTCTACCTTTGCTTGCCCGCACTTTGATCGATTACACACAGCAGCGGGGAATCGGCCGGGCGAATGGAACGGAACCGCAGCAGCAGTAGCGCAACCTACCGTACCTCCGCTCACCCACTCTGTCCCGCACGTTCGTTCCAGGCTGGCCACTCAGTCATCAGCAGGCTGGGCATCGGTTCCCTGGCCTGGCCTGGCCTCGCCCCGCCCCCCCTCCCGCCCTCATCCTCATCCTCATCCTCGCATCCGCAAACCCCGGTAGGGTGTCTGCTGTAGTGCACCGCAGGCATGTGCCCGCGCAGGAAAATTGGTACAGATCGTCACTAGGGGTTCGCACGTGGTCCCCCACCATACTACTGATCTGGCCCAATGGTGCTTACGTGCCCAGTGCTGATGGGATGGGCGGTTTTCACCATGGTATGAACGATCCATGCCACTGCTTGCGAATGAATTGCCTAAACCCGAGTGCTCGCATGCATCGTCGATGTGCACGTCGCCAGCCGCGCGCTGGGTTGCCGCCATGGACCTGTCCTAGCGTGCACAAAACGAACGTACATTCGTTGGCCGGCTACGGATCCAGCAGGGTCGGTGGGCGGGGCGGGCCTGGACTTCAGACCGTGCATATCTTGTACGACACTTACTACACGCACACGCACACACACGCACATACACGCGCGTCTACCTTTGCTTGCCCGCGCTTTGATCGATTACACACAGCAGCGGGGAATCGGCCGGGCGAATGGAACGGAACCGCAGCAGCAGTAGCGCAACCTACCGTACCTCCGCTCACCCACTCTGTCCCGCACGTTCGTTCCAGGCTGGCCACTCAGTCATCAGCAGGCTGGGCATCGGTTCCCTGGCCTGGCCTGGCCTCGCCCCGCCCCCCCTCCCGCCCTCATCCTCATCCTCATCCTCGCATCCGCAAACCCCGGTAGGGTGTCTGCTGTAGTGCACCGCAGGCATGTGCCCGCGCAGGAAAATTGGTACAGATCGTCACCAGGGGTTCGCATGTGGTCCCCCACCGTACTACTGATCTGGCCCAATGGTGCTTACGTGCCCAGTGCTGATGGGATGGGCGGTTTTCACCATGGTATGAACGATCCATGCCACTGCTTGCGAATGAATTGCCTAAACCCGAGTGCTCGCATGCATCTTCGATGTGCACGTCGCCAGCCGCGCGCTGGGTTGCCGCCATGGACCTGTCCTAGCGTGCACAAAACGAACGTACATTCGTTGGCCGGCTACGGATCCAGCAGGGTCGGTGGGCGGGGCGGGCCTGGACTTCAGACCGTGCATATCTTGTACGACACTTACTACACGCACACGCACACACACGCACATACACGCGCGTCTACCTTTGCTTGCCCGCGCTTTGATCGATTACACACAGCAGCGGGGAATCGGCCGGGCGAATGGAACGGAACCGCAGCAGCAGTAGCGCAACCTACCGTACCTCCGCTCACCCACTCTGTCCCGCACGTTCGTTCCAGGCTGGCCACTCAGTCATCAGCAGGCTGGGCATCGGTTCCCTGGCCTGGCCTGGCCTCGCCCCGCCCCCCCTCCCGCCCTCATCCTCATCCTCATCCTCGCATCCGCAAACCCCGGTAGGGTGTGTATGCTGTAGTGCACCGCAGGCATGTGCCCGCGCAGGAAAATTGGTACAGATCGTCACCAGGGGTTCGCACGTGGTCCCCCACCGTACTACTGATCTGGCCCAATGGTGCTTACGTGCCCAGTGCTGATGGGATGGGCGGTTTTCACCATGGTATGAACGATCCATGCCACTGCTTGCGAATGAATTGCCTAAACCCGAGTGCTCGCATGCATCTTCGATGTGCACGTCGCCAGCCGCGCGCTGGGTTGCCGCCATGGACCTGTCCTAGCGTGCACAAAACGAACGTACATTCGTTGGCCGGCTACGGATCCAGCAGGGTCGGTGGGCGGGGCGGGCCTGGACTTCAGACCGTGCATATCTTGTACGACACTTACTACACGCACACGCACACACACGCACATACACGCGCGTCTACCTTTGCTTGCCCGCGCTTTGATCGATTACACACAGCAGCGGGGAATCGGCCGGGCGAATGGATGGAACGGAACCGCAGCAGCAGTAGCGCAACCTACCGTACCTCCGCTCACCCACTCTGTCCCGCACGTTCGTTCCAGGCTGGCCACTCAGTCATCAGCAGGCTGGGCATCGGTTCCCTGGCCTGGCCTGGCCTCGCCCCGCCCCCCCTCCCGCCCTCATCCTCATCCTCATCCTCGCATCCGCAAACCCCGGTAGGGTGTCTGCTGTAGTGCACCGCAGGCATGTGCCCGCGCAGGAAAATTGGTACAGATCGTCACCAGGGGTTCGCACGTGGTCCCCCACCGTACTACTGATCTGGCCCAATGGTGCTTACGTGCCCAGTGCTGATGGGATGGGCGGTTTTCACCATGGTATGAACGATCCATGCCACTGCTTGCGAATGAATTGCCTAAACCCTAGTGCTCACATGCATCTTCGATGTGCACGTCGCCAGCCGCGCGCTGGGTTGCCGCCATGGACCTGTCCTAGCGTGCACAAAACGAACGTACATTCGTTGGCCGGCTACGGATCCAGCAGGGTCGGTGGGCGGGGCGGGCCTGGACTTCAGACCGTGCATATCTTGTACGACACTTACTACACGCACACGCACACACACGCACATACACGCGCGTCTACCTTTGCTTGCCCGCGCTTTGATCGATTACACACAGCAGCGGGGAATCGGCCGGGCGAATGGAACGGAACCGCAGCAGCAGTAGCGCAACCTACCGTACCTCCGCTCACCCACTCTGTCCCGCACGTTCGTTCCAGGCTGGCCACTCAGTCATCAGCAGGCTGGGCATCGGTTCCCTGGCCTGGCCTGGCCTCGCCCCGCCCCCCCCTCCCGCCCTCATCCTCATCCTCATCCTCGCATCCGCAAACCCCGGTAGGGTGTCTGCTGTAGTGCACCGCAGGCATGTGCCCGCGCAGGAAAATTGGTACAGATCGTCACCAGGGGTTCGCACGTGGTCCCCCACCGTACTACTGATCTGGCCCAATGGTGCTTACGTGCCCAGTGCTGATGGGATGGGCGGTTTTCACCATGGTATGAACGATCCATGACACTGCTTGCGAATGAATTGCCTAAACCCTAGTGCTCACATGCATCTTCGATGTGCACGTCGCCAGCCGCGCGCTGGGTTGCCGCCATGGACCTGTCCTAGCGTGCACAAAACGAACGTACATTCGTTGGCCGGCTACGGATCCAGCAGGGTCGGTGGGCGGGGCGGGCCTGGACTTCAGACCGTGCATATCTTGTACGACACTTACTACACGCACACGCACACACACGCACATACACGCGCGTCTACCTTTGCTTGCCCGCGCTTTGATCGATTACACACAGCAGCGGGGAATCGGCCGGGCGAATGGAACGGAACCGCAGCAGCAGTAGCGCAACCTACCGTACCTCCGCTCACCCACTCTGTCCCGCACGTTCGTTCCAGGCTGGCCACTCAGTCATCAGCAGGCTGGGCATCGGTTCCCTGGCCTGGCCTGGCCTCGCCCCCCCTCCCGCCCTCATCCTCATCCTCATCCTCGCATCCGCAAACCCCGGTAGGGTGTCTGCTGTAGTGCACCGCAGGCATGTGCCCGCGCAGGAAAATTGGTACAGATCGTCACCAGGGGTTCGCACGTGGTCCCCCACCGTACTACTGATCTGGCCCAATGGTGCTTACGTGCCCAGTGCTGATGGGATGGGCGGTTTTCACCATGGTATGAACGATCCATGCCACTGCTTGCGAATGAATTGCCTAAACCCTAGTGCTCACATGCATCTTCGATGTGCACGTCGCCAGCCGCGCGCTGGGTTGCCGCCATGGACCTGTCCTAGCGTGCACAAAACGAACGTACATTCGTTGGCCGGCTACGGATCCAGCAGGGTCGGTGGGCGGGGCGGGCCTGGACTTCAGACCGTGCATATCTTGTACGACACTTACTACACGCACACGCACACACACGCACATACACGCGCGTCTACCTTTGCTTGCCCGCGCTTTGATCGATTACACACAGCAGCGGGGAATCGGCCGGGCGAATGGAACGGAACCGCAGCAGCAGTAGCGCAACCTACCGTACCTCCGCTCACCCACTCTGTCCCGCACGTTCGTTCCAGGCTGGCCACTCAGTCATCAGCAGGCTGGGCATCGGTTCCCTGGCCTGGCCTGGCCTCGCCCCGCCCCCCCTCCCGCCCTCATCCTCATCCTCATCCTCGCATCCGCAAACCCCGGTAGGGTGTCTGCTGTAGTGCACCGCAGGCATGTGCCCGCGCAGGAAAATTGGTACAGATCGTCACCAGGGGTTCGCACGTGGTCCCCCACCGTACTACTGATCTGGCCCAATGGTGCTTACGTGCCCAGTGCTGATGGGATGGGCGGTTTTCACCATGGTATGAACGATCCATGCCACTGCTTGCGAATGAATTGCCTAAACCCTAGTGCTCGCATGCATCTTCGATGTGCGCGTCGCCAGCCGCGCGCTGGGTTGCCGCCATGGACCTGTCCTAGCGTGCACAAAACGAACGTACATTCGTTGGCCGGCTACGGATCCAGCAGGGTCGGTGGGCGGGGCGGGCCTGGACTTCAGACCGTGCATATCTTGTACGACACTTACTACACGCACACGCACACACACGCACATACACGCGCGTCTACCTTTGCTTGCCCGCGCTTTGATCGATTACACACAGCAGCGGGGAATCGGCCGGGCGAATGGAACGGAACCGCAGCAGCAGTAGCGCAACCTACCGTACCTCCGCTCACCCACTCTGTCCCGCACGTTCGTTCCAGGCTGGCCACTCAGTCATCAGCAGGCTGGGCATCGGTTCCCTGGCCTGGCCTGGCCTCGCCCCGCCCCCCCTCCCGCCCTCATCCTCATCCTCATCCTCGCATCCGCAAACCCCGGTAGGGTGTCTGCTGTAGTGCACCGCAGGCATGTGCCCGCGCAGGAAAATTGGTACAGATCGTCACCAGGGGTTCGCACGTGGTCCCCCACCGTACTACTGATCTGGCCCAATGGTGCTTACGTGCCCAGTGCTGATGGGATGGGCGGTTTTCACCATGGTATGAACGATCCATGCCACTGCTTGCGAATGAATTGCCTAAACCCTAGTGCTCGCATGCATCTTCGATGTGCGCGTCGCCAGCCGCGCGCTGGGTTGCCGCCATGGACCTGTCCTAGCGTGCACAAAACGAACGTACATTCGTTGGCCGGCTACGGATCCAGCAGGGTCGGTGGGCGGGGCGGGCCTGGACTTCAGACCGTGCATATCTTGTACGACACTTACTACACGCACACGCACACACACGCACATACACGCGCGTCTACCTTTGCTTGCCCGCGCTTTGATCGATTACACACAGCAGCGGGGAATCGGCCGGGCGAATGGAACGGAACCGCAGCAGCAGTAGCGCAACCTACCGTACCTCCGCTCACCCACTCTGTCCCGCACGTTCGTTCCAGGCTGGCCACTCAGTCATCAGCAGGCTGGGCATCGGTTCCCTGGCCTGGCCTGGCCTCGCCCCGCCCCCCCTCCCGCCCTCATCCTCATCCTCATCCTCGCATCCGCAAACCCCGGTAGGGTGTCTGCTGTAGTGCACCGCAGGCATGTGCCCGCGCAGGAAAATTGGTACAGATCGTCACCAGGGGTTCGCACGTGGTCCCCCACCGTACTACTGATCTGGCCCAATGGTGCTTACGTGCCCAGTGCTGATGGGATGGGCGGTTTTCACCATGGTATGAACGATCCATGCCACTGCTTGCGAATGAATTGCCTAAACCCTAGTGCTCGCATGCATCTTCGATGTGCGCGTCGCCAGCCGCGCGCTGGGTTGCCGCCATGGACCTGTCCTAGCGTGCACAAAACGAACGTACATTCGTTGGCCGGCTACGGATCCAGCAGGGTCGGTGGGCGGGGCGGGCCTGGACTTCAGACCGTGCATATCTTGTACGACACTTACTACACGCACACGCACACACACGCACATACACGCGCGTCTACCTTTGCTTGCCCGCGCTTTGATCGATTACACACAGCAGCGGGGAATCGGCCGGGCGAATGGAACGGAACCGCAGCAGCAGTAGCGCAACCTACCGTACCTCCGCTCACCCACTCTGTCCCGCACGTTCGTTCCAGGCTGGCCACTCAGTCATCAGCAGGCTGGGCATCGGTTCCCTGGCCTGGCCTGGCCTCGCCCCGCCCCCCCTCCCGCCCTCATCCTCATCCTCATCCTCGCATCCGCAAACCCCGGTAGGGTGTCTGCTGTAGTGCACCGCAGGCATGTGCCCGCGCAGGAAAATTGGTACAGATCGTCACCAGGGGTTCGCACGTGGTCCCCCACCGTACTACTGATCTGGCCCAATGGTGCTTACGTGCCCAGTGCTGATGGGATGGGCGGTTTTCACCATGGTATGAACGATCCATGCCACTGCTTGCGAATGAATTGCCTAAACCCTAGTGCTCGCATGCATCTTCGATGTGCGCGTCGCCAGCCGCGCGCTGGGTTGCCGCCATGGACCTGTCCTAGCGTGCACAAAACGAACGTACATTCGTTGGCCGGCTACGGATCCAGCAGGGTCGGTGGGCGGGGCGGGCCTGGACTTCAGACCGTGCATATCTTGTACGACACTTACTACACGCACACGCACACACACGCACATACACGCGCGTCTACCTTTGCTTGCCCGCGCTTTGATCGATTACACACAGCAGCGGGGAATCGGCCGGGCGAATGGAACGGAACCGCAGCAGCAGTAGCGCAACCTACCGTACCTCCGCTCACCCACTCTGTCCCGCACGTTCGTTCCAGGCTGGCCACTCAGTCATCAGCAGGCTGGGCATCGGTTCCCTGGCCTGGCCTGGCCTCGCCCCGCCCCCCCTCCCGCCCTCATCCTCATCCTCATCCTCGCATCCGCAAACCCCGGTAGGGTGTCTGCTGTAGTGCACCGCAGGCATGTGCCCGCGCAGGAAAATTGGTACAGATCGTCACCAGGGGTTCGCACGTGGTCCCCCACCGTACTACTGATCTGGCCCAATGGTGCTTACGTGCCCAGTGCTGATGGGATGGGCGGTTTTCAC
This sequence comes from Pleodorina starrii, assembly GCA_030267565.1. Classification (NCBI taxonomy): domain Eukaryota; kingdom Viridiplantae; phylum Chlorophyta; class Chlorophyceae; order Chlamydomonadales; family Volvocaceae; genus Pleodorina; species Pleodorina starrii. The sequence goes on along the minus strand of BRXU01000090.1, from coordinate 53,929 downwards.
CATGGTATGAACGATCCATGCCACTGCTTGCGAATGAATTGCCTAAACCCTAGTGCTCGCATGCATCTTCGATGTGCGCGTCGCCAGCCGCGCGCTGGGTTGCCGCCATGGACCTGTCCTAGCGTGCACAAAACGAACGTACATTCGTTGGCCGGCTACGGATCCAGCAGGGTCGGTGGGCGGGGCGGGCCTGGACTTCAGACCGTGCATATCTTGTACGACACTTACTACACGCACACGCACACACACGCACATACACGCGTGTCTACCTTTGCTTGCCCGCGCTTTGATCGATTACACACAGCAGCGGGGAATCGGCCGGGCGAATGGAACGGAACCGCAGCAGCAGTAGCGCAACCTACCGTACCTCCGCTCACCCACTCTGTCCCGCACGTTCGTTCCAGGCTGGCCACTCAGTCATCAGCAGGCTGGGCATCGGTTCCCTGGCCTGGCCTGGCCTCGCCCCGCCCCCCCTCCCGCCCTCATCCTCATCCTCATCCTCGCATCCGCAAACCCCGGTAGGGTGTCTGCTGTAGTGCACCGCAGGCATGTGCCCGCGCAGGAAAATTGGTACAGATCGTCACCAGGGGTTCGCACGTGGTCCCCCACCGTACTACTGATCTGGCCCAATGGTGCTTACGTGCCCAGTGCTGATGGGATGGGCGGTTTTCACCATGGTATGAACGATCCATGACACTGCTTGCGAATGAATTGCCTAAACCCTAGTGCTCACATGCATCTTCGATGTGCACGTCGCCAGCCGCGCGCTGGGTTGCCGCCATGGACCTGTCCTAGCGTGCACAAAACGAACGTACATTCGTTGGCCGGCTACGGATCCAGCAGGGTCGGTGGGCGGGGCGGGCCTGGACTTCAGACCGTGCATATCTTGTACGACACTTACTACACGCACACGCACACACACGCACATACACGCGCGTCTACCTTTGCTTGCCCGCGCTTTGATCGATTACACACAGCAGCGGGGAATCGGCCGGGCGAATGGAACGGAACCGCAGCAGCAGTAGCGCAACCTACCGTACCTCCGCTCACCCACTCTGTCCCGCACGTTCGTTCCAGGCTGGCCACTCAGTCATCAGCAGGCTGGGCATCGGTTCCCTGGCCTGGCCTGGCCTCGCCCCGCCCCCCCTCCCGCCCTCATCCTCATCCTCATCCTCGCATCCGCAAACCCCGGTAGGGTGTCTGCTGTAGTGCACCGCAGGCATGTGCCCGCGCAGGAAAATTGGTACAGATCGTCACCAGGGGTTCGCACGTGGTCCCCCACCGTACTACTGATCTGGCCCAATGGTGCTTACGTGCCCAGTGCTGATGGGATGGGCGGTTTTCACCATGGTATGAACGATCCATGCCACTGCTTCCGAATGAATTGCCTAAACCCTAGTGCTCGCATGCATCTTCGATGTGCGCGTCGCCAGCCGCGCGCTGGGTTGCCGCCATGGACCTGTCCTAGCGTGCACAAAACGAACGTACATTCGTTGGCCGGCTACGGATCCAGCAGGGTCGGTGGGCGGGGCGGGCCTGGACTTCAGACCGTGCATATCTTGTACGACACTTACTACACGCACACGCACACACACGCACATACACGCGCGTCTACCTTTGCTTGCCCGCACTTTGATCGATTACACACAGCAGCGGGGAATCGGCCGGGCGAATGGAACGGAACCGCAGCAGCAGTAGCGCAACCTACCGTACCTCCGCTCACCCACTCTGTCCCGCACGTTCGTTCCAGGCTGGCCACTCAGTCATCAGCAGGCTGGGCATCGGTTCCCTGGCCTGGCCTGGCCTCGCCCCGCCCCCCCTCCCGCCCTCATCCTCATCCTCATCCTCGCATCCGCAAACCCCGGTAGGGTGTCTGCTGTAGTGCACCGCAGGCATGTGCCCGCGCAGGAAAATTGGTACAGATCGTCACCAGGGGTTCGCACGTGGTCCCCCACCGTACTACTGATCTGGCCCAATGGTGCTTACGTGCCCAGTGCTGATGGGATGGGCGGTTTTCACCATGGTATGAACGATCCATGCCACTGCTTGCGAATGAATTGCCTAAACCCTAGTGCTCGCATGCATCTTCGATGTGCGCGTCGCCAGCCGCGCGCTGGGTTGCCGCCATGGACCTGTCCTAGCGTGCACAAAACGAACGTACATTCGTTGGCCGGCTACGGATCCAGCAGGGTCGGTGGGCGGGGCGGGCCTGGACTTCAGACCGTGCATATCTTGTACGACACTTACTACACGCACACGCACACACACGCACATACACGCGCGTCTACCTTTGCTTGCCCGCGCTTTGATCGATTACACACAGCAGCGGGGAATCGGCCGGGCGAATGGAACGGAACCGCAGCAGCAGTAGCGCAACCTACCGTACCTCCGCTCACCCACTCTGTCCCGCACGTTCGTTCCAGGCTGGCCACTCAGTCATCAGCAGGCTGGGCATCGGTTCCCTGGCCTGGCCTGGCCTCGCCCCCCCTCCCGCCCTCATCCTCATCCTCATCCTCGCATCCGCAAACCCCGGTAGGGTGTCTGCTGTAGTGCACCGCAGGCATGTGCCCGCGCAGGAAAATTGGTACAGATCGTCACCAGGGGTTCGCACGTGGTCCCCCACCGTACTACTGATCTGGCCCAATGGTGCTTACGTGCCCAGTGCTGATGGGATGGGCGGTTTTCACCATGGTATGAACGATCCATGCCACTGCTTGCGAATGAATTGCCTAAACCCTAGTGCTCACATGCATCTTCGATGTGCACGTCGCCAGCCGCGCGCTGGGTTGCCGCCATGGACCTGTCCTAGCGTGCACAAAACGAACGTACATTCGTTGGCCGGCTACGGATCCAGCAGGGTCGGTGGGCGGGGCGGGCCTGGACTTCAGACCGTGCATATCTTGTACGACACTTACTACACGCACACGCACACACACGCACATACACGCGCGTCTACCTTTGCTTGCCCGCGCTTTGATCGATTACACACAGCAGCGGGGAATCGGCCGGGCGAATGGAACGGAACCGCAGCAGCAGTAGCGCAACCTACCGTACCTCCGCTCACCCACTCTGTCCCGCACGTTCGTTCCAGGCTGGCCACTCAGTCATCAGCAGGCTGGGCATCGGTTCCCTGGCCTGGCCTGGCCTCGCCCCGCCCCCCCTCCCGCCCTCATCCTCATCCTCATCCTCGCATCCGCAAACCCCGGTAGGGTGTCTGCTGTAGTGCACCGCAGGCATGTGCCCGCGCAGGAAAATTGGTACAGATCGTCACCAGGGGTTCGCACGTGGTCCCCCACCGTACTACTGATCTGGCCCAATGGTGCTTACGTGCCCAGTGCTGATGGGATGGGCGGTTTTCACCATGGTATGAACGATCCATGCCACTGCTTGCGAATGAATTGCCTAAACCCGAGTGCTCGCATGCATCTTCGATGTGCACGTCGCCAGCCGCGCGCTGGGTTGCCGCCATGGACCTGTCCTAGCGTGCACAAAACGAACGTACATTCGTTGGCCGGCTACGGATCCAGCAGGGTCGGTGGGCGGGGCGGGCCTGGACTTCAGACCGTGCATATCTTGTACGACACTTACTACACGCACACGCACACACACGCACATACACGCGCGTCTACCTTTGCTTGCCCGCGCTTTGATCGATTACACACAGCAGCGGGGAATCGGCCGGGCGAATGGAACGGAACCGCAGCAGCAGTAGCGCAACCTACCGTACCTCCGCTCACCCACTCTGTCCCGCACGTTCGTTCCAGGCTGGCCACTCAGTCATCAGCAGGCTGGGCATCGGTTCCCTGGCCTGGCCTGGCCTCGCCCCGCCCCCCCTCCCGCCCTCATCCTCATCCTCATCCTCGCATCCGCAAACCCCGGTAGGGTGTCTGCTGTAGTGCACCGCAGGCATGTGCCCGCGCAGGAAAATTGGTACAGATCGTCACCAGGGGTTCGCACGTGGTCCCCCACCGTACTACTGATCTGGCCCAATGGTGCTTACGTGCCCAGTGCTGATGGGATGGGCGGTTTTCACCATGGTATGAACGATCCATGCCACTGCTTGCGAATGAATTGCCTAAACCCTAGTGCTCACATGCATCTTCGATGTGCACGTCGCCAGCCGCGCGCTGGGTTGCCGCCATGGACCTGTCCTAGCGTGCACAAAACGAACGTACATTCGTTGGCCGGCTACGGATCCAGCAGGGTCGGTGGGCGGGGCGGGCCTGGACTTCAGACCGTGCATATCTTGTACGACACTTACTACACGCACACGCACACACACGCACATACACGCGCGTCTACCTTTGCTTGCCCGCGCTTTGATCGATTACACACAGCAGCGGGGAATCGGCCGGGCGAATGGAACGGAACCGCAGCAGCAGTAGCGCAACCTACCGTACCTCCGCTCACCCACTCTGTCCCGCACGTTCGTTCCAGGCTGGCCACTCAGTCATCAGCAGGCTGGGCATCGGTTCCCTGGCCTGGCCTGGCCTCGCCCCCCCTCCCGCCCTCATCCTCATCCTCATCCTCGCATCCGCAAACCCCGGTAGGGTGTCTGCTGTAGTGCACCGCAGGCATGTGCCCGCGCAGGAAAATTGGTACAGATCGTCACCAGGGGTTCGCACGTGGTCCCCCACCGTACTACTGATCTGGCCCAATGGTGCTTACGTGCCCAGTGCTGATGGGATGGGCGGTTTTCACCATGGTATGAACGATCCATGCCACTGCTTGCGAATGAATTGCCTAAACCCTAGTGCTCACATGCATCTTCGATGTGCACGTCGCCAGCCGCGCGCTGGGTTGCCGCCATGGACCTGTCCTAGCGTGCACAAAACGAACGTACATTCGTTGGCCGGCTACGGATCCAGCAGGGTCGGTGGGCGGGGCGGGCCTGGACTTCAGACCGTGCATATCTTGTACGACACTTACTACACGCACACGCACACACACGCACATACACGCGCGTCTACCTTTGCTTGCCCGCGCTTTGATCGATTACACACAGCAGCGGGGAATCGGCCGGGCGAATGGAACGGAACCGCAGCAGCAGTAGCGCAACCTACCGTACCTCCGCTCACCCACTCTGTCCCGCACGTTCGTTCCAGGCTGGCCACTCAGTCATCAGCAGGCTGGGCATCGGTTCCCTGGCCTGGCCTGGCCTCGCCCCGCCCCCCCTCCCGCCCTCATCCTCATCCTCATCCTCGCATCCGCAAACCCCGGTAGGGTGTCTGCTGTAGTGCACCGCAGGCATGTGCCCGCGCAGGAAAATTGGTACAGATCGTCACCAGGGGTTCGCACGTGGTCCCCCACCGTACTACTGATCTGGCCCAATGGTGCTTACGTGCCCAGTGCTGATGGGATGGGCGGTTTTCACCATGGTATGAACGATCCATGCCACTGCTTGCGAATGAATTGCCTAAACCCGAGTGCTCGCATGCATCTTCGATGTGCACGTCGCCAGCCGCGCGCTGGGTTGCCGCCATGGACCTGTCCTAGCGTGCACAAAACGAACGTACATTCGTTGGCCGGCTACGGATCCAGCAGGGTCGGTGGGCGGGGCGGGCCTGGACTTCAGACCGTGCATATCTTGTACGACACTTACTACACGCACACGCACACACACGCACATACACGCGCGTCTACCTTTGCTTGCCCGCGCTTTGATCGATTACACACAGCAGCGGGGAATCGGCCGGGCGAATGGAACGGAACCGCAGCAGCAGTAGCGCAACCTACCGTACCTCCGCTCACCCACTCTGTCCCGCACGTTCGTTCCAGGCTGGCCACTCAGTCATCAGCAGGCTGGGCATCGGTTCCCTGGCCTGGCCTGGCCTCGCCCCGCCCCCCCTCCCGCCCTCATCCTCATCCTCATCCTCGCATCCGCAAACCCCGGTAGGGTGTCTGCTGTAGTGCACCGCAGGCATGTGCCCGCGCAGGAAAATTGGTACAGATCGTCACCAGGGGTTCGCACGTGGTCCCCCACCGTACTACTGATCTGGCCCAATGGTGCTTACGTGCCCAGTGCTGATGGGATGGGCGGTTTTCACCATGGTATGAACGATCCATGCCACTGCTTGCGAATGAATTGCCTAAACCCTAGTGCTCACATGCATCTTCGATGTGCACGTCGCCAGCCGCGCGCTGGGTTGCCGCCATGGACCTGTCCTAGCGTGCACAAAACGAACGTACATTCGTTGGCCGGCTACGGATCCAGCAGGGTCGGTGGGCGGGGCGGGCCTGGACTTCAGACCGTGCATATCTTGTACGACACTTACTACACGCACACGCACACACACGCACATACACGCGCGTCTACCTTTGCTTGCCCGCGCTTTGATCGATTACACACAGCAGCGGGGAATCGGCCGGGCGAATGGAACGGAACCGCAGCAGCAGTAGCGCAACCTACCGTACCTCCGCTCACCCACTCTGTCCCGCACGTTCGTTCCAGGCTGGCCACTCAGTCATCAGCAGGCTGGGCATCGGTTCCCTGGCCTGGCCTGGCCTCGCCCCGCCCCCCCTCCCGCCCTCATCCTCATCCTCATCCTCGCATCCGCAAACCCCGGTAGGGTGTCTGCTGTAGTGCACCGCAGGCATGTGCCCGCGCAGGAAAATTGGTACAGATCGTCACCAGGGGTTCGCACGTGGTCCCCCACCGTACTACTGATCTGGCCCAATGGTGCTTACGTGCCCAGTGCTGATGGGATGGGCGGTTTTCACCATGGTATGAACGATCCATGCCACTGCTTGCGAATGAATTGCCTAAACCCGAGTGCTCGCATGCATCTTCGATGTGCACGTCGCCAGCCGCGCGCTGGGTTGCCGCCATGGACCTGTCCTAGCGTGCACAAAACGAACGTACATTCGTTGGCCGGCTACGGATCCAGCAGGGTCGGTGGGCGGGGCGGGCCTGGACTTCAGACCGTGCATATCTTGTACGACACTTACTACACGCACACGCACACACACGCACATACACGCGCGTCTACCTTTGCTTGCCCGCGCTTTGATCGATTACACACAGCAGCGGGGAATCGGCCGGGCGAATGGAACGGAACCGCAGCAGCAGTAGCGCAACCTACCGTACCTCCGCTCACCCACTCTGTCCCGCACGTTCGTTCCAGGCTGGCCACTCAGTCATCAGCAGGCTGGGCATCGGTTCCCTGGCCTGGCCTGGCCTCGCCCCGCCCCCCCTCCCGCCCTCATCCTCATCCTCGCATCCGCAAACCCCGGTAGGGTGTCTGCTGTAGTGCACCGCAGGCATGTGCCCGCGCAGGAAAATTGGTACAGATCGTCACCAGGGGTTCGCACGTGGTCCCCCACCGTACTACTGATCTGGCCCAATGGTGCTTACGTGCCCAGTGCTGATGGGATGGGCGGTTTTCACCATGGTATGAACGATCCATGCCACTGCTTGCGAATGAATTGCCTAAACCCGAGTGCTCGCATGCATCTTCGATGTGCACGTCGCCAGCCGCGCGCTGGGTTGCCGCCATGGACCTGTCCTAGCGTGCACAAAACGAACGTACATTCGTTGGCCGGCTACGGATCCAGCAGGGTCGGTGGGCGGGGCGGGCCTGGACTTCAGACCGTGCATATCTTGTACGACACTTACTACACGCACACGCACACACACGCACATACACGCGCGTCTACCTTTGCTTGCCCGCGCTTTGATCGATTACACACAGCAGCGGGGAATCGGCCGGGCGAATGGAACGGAACCGCAGCAGCAGTAGCGCAACCTACCGTACCTCCGCTCACCCACTCTGTCCCGCACGTTCGTTCCAGGCTGGCCACTCAGTCATCAGCAGGCTGGGCATCGGTTCCCTGGCCTGGCCTGGCCTCGCCCCGCCCCCCCTCCCGCCCTCATCCTCATCCTCATCCTCGCATCCGCAAACCCCGGTAGGGTGTCTGCTGTAGTGCACCGCAGGCATGTGCCCGCGCAGGAAAATTGGTACAGATCGTCACCAGGGGTTCGCACGTGGTCCCCCACCGTACTACTGATCTGGCCCAATGGTGCTTACGTGCCCAGTGCTGATGGGATGGGCGGTTTTCACCATGGTATGAACGATCCATGCCACTGCTTGCGAATGAATTGCCTAAACCCGAGTGCTCGCATGCATCTTCGATGTGCACGTCGCCAGCCGCGCGCTGGGTTGCCGCCATGGACCTGTCCTAGCGTGCACAAAACGAACGTACATTCGTTGGCCGGCTACGGATCCAGCAGGGTCGGTGGGCGGGGCGGGCCTGGACTTCAGACCGTGCATATCTTGTACGACACTTACTACACGCACACGCACACACACGCACATACACGCGCGTCTACCTTTGCTTGCCCGCGCTTTGATCGATTACACACAGCAGCGGGGAATCGGCCGGGCGAATGGAACGGAACCGCAGCAGCAGTAGCGCAACCTACCGTACCTCCGCTCACCCACTCTGTCCCGCACGTTCGTTCCAGGCTGGCCACTCAGTCATCAGCAGGCTGGGCATCGGTTCCCTGGCCTGGCCTGGCCTCGCCCCGCCCCCCCTCCCGCCCTCATCCTCATCCTCGCATCCGCAAACCCCGGTAGGGTGTCTGCTGTAGTGCACCGCAGGCATGTGCCCGCGCAGGAAAATTGGTACAGATCGTCACCAGGGGTTCGCACGTGGTCCCCCACCGTACTACTGATCTGGCCCAATGGTGCTTACGTGCCCAGTGCTGATGGGATGGGCGGTTTTCACCATGGTATGAACGATCCATGCCACTGCTTGCGAATGAATTGCCTAAACCCTAGTGCTCGCATGCATCTTCGATGTGCACGTCGCCAGCCGCGCGCTGGGTTGCCGCCATGGACCTGTCCTAGCGTGCACAAAACGAACGTACATTCGTTGGCCGGCTACGGATCCAGCAGGGTCGGTGGGCGGGGCGGGCCTGGACTTCAGACCGTGCATATCTTGTACGACACTTACTACACGCACACGCACACACACGCACATACACGCGCGTCTACCTTTGCTTGCCCGCGCTTTGATCGATTACACACAGCAGCGGGGAATCGGCCGGGCGAATGGAACGGAACCGCAGCAGCAGTAGCGCAACCTACCGTACCTCCGCTCACCCACTCTGTCCCGCACGTTCGTTCCAGGCTGGCCACTCAGTCATCAGCAGGCTGGGCATCGGTTCCCTGGCCTGGCCTGGCCTCGCCCCGCCCCCCCTCCCGCCCTCATCCTCATCCTCGCATCCGCAAACCCCGGTAGGGTGTCTGCTGTAGTGCACCGCAGGCATGTGCCCGCGCAGGAAAATTGGTACAGATCGTCACCAGGGGTTCGCACGTGGTCCCCCACCGTACTACTGATCTGGCCCAATGGTGCTTACGTGCCCAGTGCTGATGGGATGGGCGGTTTTCACCATGGTATGAACGATCCATGCCACTGCTTGCGAATGAATTGCCTAAACCCGAGTGCTCGCATGCATCTTCGATGTGCACGTCGCCAGCCGCGCGCTGGGTTGCCGCCATGGACCTGTCCTAGCGTGCACAAAACGAACGTACATTCGTTGGCCGGCTACGGATCCAGCAGGGTCGGTGGGCGGGGCGGGCCTGGACTTCAGACCGTGCATATCTTGTACGACACTTACTACACGCACACGCACACACACGCACATACACGCGCGTCTACCTTTGCTTGCCCGCACTTTGATCGATTACACACAGCAGCGGGGAATCGGCCGGGCGAATGGAACGGAACCGCAGCAGCAGTAGCGCAACCTACCGTACCTCCGCTCACCCACTCTGTCCCGCACGTTCGTTCCAGGCTGGCCACTCAGTCATCAGCAGGCTGGGCATCGGTTCCCTGGCCTGGCCTGGCCTCGCCCCGCCCCCCCTCCCGCCCTCATCCTCATCCTCATCCTCGCATCCGCAAACCCCGGTAGGGTGTCTGCTGTAGTGCACCGCAGGCATGTGCCCGCGCAGGAAAATTGGTACAGATCGTCACCAGGGGTTCGCACGTGGTCCCCCACCGTACTACTGATCTGGCCCAATGGTGCTTACGTGCCCAGTGCTGATGGGATGGGCGGTTTTCACCATGGTATGAACGATCCATGCCACTGCTTCCGAATGAATTGCCTAAACCCTAGTGCTCGCATGCATCTTCGATGTGCGCGTCGCCAGCCGCGCGCTGGGTTGCCGCCATGGACCTGTCCTAGCGTGCACAAAACGAACGTACATTCGTTGGCCGGCTACGGATCCAGCAGGGTCGGTGGGCGGGGCGGGCCTGGACTTCAGACCGTGCATATCTTGTACGACACTTACTACACGCACACGCACACACACGCACATACACGCGCGTCTACCTTTGCTTGCCCGCACTTTGATCGATTACACACAGCAGCGGGGAATCGGCCGGGCGAATGGAACGGAACCGCAGCAGCAGTAGCGCAACCTACCGTACCTCCGCTCACCCACTCTGTCCCGCACGTTCGTTCCAGGCTGGCCACTCAGTCATCAGCAGGCTGGGCATCGGTTCCCTGGCCTGGCCTGGCCTCGCCCCGCCCCCCCTCCCGCCCTCATCCTCATCCTCATCCTCGCATCCGCAAACCCCGGTAGGGTGTCTGCTGTAGTGCACCGCAGGCATGTGCCCGCGCAGGAAAATTGGTACAGATCGTCACCAGGGGTTCGCACGTGGTCCCCCACCGTACTACTGATCTGGCCCAATGGTGCTTACGTGCCCAGTGCTGATGGGATGGGCGGTTTTCACCATGGTATGAACGATCCATGCCACTGCTTGCGAATGAATTGCCTAAACCCTAGTGCTCACATGCATCTTCGATGTGCACGTCGCCAGCCGCGCGCTGGGTTGCCGCCATGGACCTGTCCTAGCGTGCACAAAACGAACGTACATTCGTTGGCCGGCTACGGATCCAGCAGGGTCGGTGGGCGGGGCGGGCCTGGACTTCAGACCGTGCATATCTTGTACGACACTTACTACACGCACACGCACACACACGCACATACACGCGCGTCTACCTTTGCTTGCCCGCGCTTTGATCGATTAATAATAATAATAATAATAGTACGCCCGACCGGAGGCCGAGGCGTGGGTTAAGGGAGCAGAGGAGGTGGGGTGACGGGTTTCCCCGGTCCCAGTCCTCCCCCGCCACCGCGGTGGGGGTTGAGAACGAGTATGTGTTGGTTATGTGCCCGTCTGCTGTTGCGTCTCGTGCGGGGAGCGTTCCATTTGCCGCCGGGTGATCACAATCTTATTGAGCGCCCGAACAGCGTGATCGTGGAGTTCGTTGCAGCATGTTTTGGCCGCTTCACTGCCCGCCCCTAGGGTGCGGAGAAGGGGGCGTAAGTCTTTTCGGATGGTACCGGCGAAGCCTAGGCTGATGGCCTCCTGTGCTGTGTAACAGACCTTCCACCCCTCCTTTGTGAGGAGCCGGGCTAGCTCGGAGTGTTGGACGGCTTTGTCATGTTGTTTCTGCTTGTGGTTGGTGTCGGCCGTGTATCCTATTTCGAGGATATGCACGGTGTGTTGACTAGGGTCCGGGGGCCCCATGTATCCGATCTCTTGTGCCTCGTGGAGAGGGATGCTAGGGATGAGGAGTAGATCGGGGCGCATTTTGAGCCGTTCTCCCTCCGGGGTGTTTGGGAGCAGCCACTGAGGTAATCTCGTGCCTGCTACATAGTCCGGCCGGTCATCTGCGGGGCAGGCGTCCATGACCGTGTAGCAGCCCCCGTTGATTCCCCGAGCGAGCGTACTGGTGATGGTTTGAACCGCCTGATTGTGCCGAAGAATGTATAGAGCGCGCATCCGTGGGTGGCGGCAGCCACCCAGGATATGCCCCCCGGAGTCGGGGTTGTGGCACAGGGGGCAGCTTCCTGACGCAACTGGGCCTCCCGGGGCCAATGATTTCCTGAAGCGGTTCGCGAGCTTGGCGTTCCATAGTTGGCCGTACAGGTAGTCGAAGCACCGTTTGGCGTGCTTGTGTCGGCCTATCTTGCGCTGTAGGGTGCGTGCGCTGGCGTTGATGTCCAGGTCGGGTATGGTATTGGCAACAAACTTCATGTAATCTGTCTCATTTGTGTAGCCCGAGTGCGTTTCCGGTCGCACTAGGGCTTCGATGCCCCGGTTGAGGTCGTTGGCAAAGTGCCCAGCATTCTTCTCAGGCCCATGTATCTTCCGTAGCCACCAGTATTGGTTACGTGGGTTATTGTCGGATGTTTCGGTTGTGCTCAGTGCGTCGGGGTCGAGCTTTGCAAGGCCTCGCGCGGCCCGTACGGCTGCTTTATCTGCTTCTTCGTTGTATTTCACGCCAGTGTGGGCTTTTACTTTAAGTAGGGAAGTTGTTAAATTGCATGCTGCTCTCTTTTTAAGAGTAGTGACTATCTGCTCAAGGAGGGCCTTATGTTTGCTGAGCCGGAGTTTCTGTGGGTTATTGATCATCTTTTTTATTAGGTAAAGGGCTGCGGCTGAGTCCGTCCAGATGGATAAGTGGGTGTTGTCCTCAGGCGTGCCTCTGCGCATGTAGAGTGCTTGGTGGATGGCACTTAGTTCACACCTCGTGATGGTTTGGCAGCCATGATGTCCAGCATTTACATCGATGTGGAGCGTCTTATTGGTGAGTGCGTCGACGGCCGCGGCTCCCAGTATTTGTCGTTCCTCGTCGCCGTCCTTTACCTTTTGAACAGATCCGTCCGTGTAGATTGCGTTCTGGGAGTCGTATCGCAGCGACTGTTTGGCGTGGAATGTCCGGAAGACGGCCTGTCGCTCAGCAGAGGTGAGGTTGTCGCACGGACGGGAGAGTACCGCCGCCGCGGGTGGCCGGTCGCTCATACTGCGCACCCGTTTCCGCACCCACTGGGGCGGGTTCCAGGGGTGGGAGGGCTCCATGGGGGTGGCGGTTGCAGCCGGCATGCCAAGAGTCCGACGGAGGCTTTCGGCGTGGGTTCGACCAGTTGCGTTGCTGACTAAGAGAAGAGTGAGGCCCATCGGGTAGGGTTGGGGGGTATCTTCAAGGGTTTCGCTGTACAGACTGGCTGTGCCCGTGAACGCGTCGATTCTGCCGATCATAGTGACCAGCGGGTGGGTGAGGTAACGGGTATATGGCGCCGTTCGAGCCGTGGGCAGCAGGAGGAGGGTGGCGGTGGGTGTGCTCTCAGACCGTACTGTCTCGGCCCATCCCAAGGCCCATCTTAGGGCGTGATGCCCCTCCTCCGGCGTAGGCTCGGGGTGGGCGATGGAGAGGCCTGTGAATGGCTGCGTATATGCATCGTGGTTCGCCCCAAAGAGCTGGTCCTCTGAAAAGCGTGAGTGGTATGTATCTACGCAGTCGGCTACATTGAGGGGGGATGCAAAGCGTTCGGTTGTGGCGCCGAGCGCGGTCGTGAGGCGCTTCATAAGTGCTTCGGGCAGCCGGCGCTCGTTTGCCGCTTTGACGGGTTGCAGTTTGGTGCCTCCGCCGTTCCGGTACCGCAGGAGGAGGCGTGCGACGTCTTCCGCAAAGCCGCCCCTGGCGGCGAGTCGGGCATGGTCTTCCGGGCGGTTCTGCTGCGCGTCTTGGTACCTGTACCACAGGCTGCGGAGCCGACAGACGGAGATTTGGCCTACACAGTTACCTTGGGGGCCGTAGACGAGGGCGAGTCCGATGGTCTGCAGTCCTTCAGGTATGTCCCCGTCACCCTCCCAGGGTGTTCCGCAGAGGGGGCCGTTGTGTTTGCCGATCTGGATAGTGTAACGCCCTGTGGGGTAGATGTCCTTGTCCGGGTTGCCCGGTTGGACGTTGATTTCGACAAACTGTCTGAGAAGGCGCTGCCCTCGGGTCGTGTTTAGGCATTCGGTTTCCCATCGACCTTGTTGTTGCCTTTCCGTCAGGTGCTTGTCGCGTGTCTCCGCCGCGCGCCCCGGGTCATGTCCGGCTTCCTGAGCGCGTCGATCCCGGAATGCATTGAGCAGTTCGATCCAGTTATCTTGTTGGGCCAGACGCGTGCCCTCGTCTGTAGTGGGCTCCCAGTCCACTTCGACTAGGCCCACCTGCGGTGGTGTGCCGTTAGGAGGCGCATGGGGGTGTACCGCCTGGGGGTGGTATCCGTTGGCAGCGTAGAGGGCGAGGGCTCCTTTGGTTACTGCCGTGCGTTCCCAGTCGACCAGGTAGTAGGTGCGGTGGGTGCCTTGGCTCGGTGGGTGGATTGTGCGCTGCTTCTTTGGGGTCGGTTGGTCGACGGCGACCCGTTTACGTATTTCTGCGTTGATGCACGCCACCCTTTCTTGGTCTCCGAAGAGGAATTGCGTGATACTGATTCCATACCGCGCCGGGACCTCCGCAGGCCATGGTTCCTCGCCCAGCAGCATCTGGAGGAGCCGTTCGGCGGAGCCGACCCTGGTTAGCAGGCCCTTGTGGTGCGGGTGGCGTAGGAGCTCTTCGCAATGTTGGATGGTGAGTGGGGTGTGTCGGGGGTTCCAGCCGATGGCGTCGGTGTCCACGATGCCCGTTACCGGCTTAAGGTTTTGACGCAGAAGGTATGCTTTGAGGCGGTCACGGTCGGTTAGCCGCCGTGGCTGGTGTTGCCGGGCGTGACATCGAGGCGTCGAGCGTCGTGTGGTGGGATCTGCCGTCGCGCCCCCGGGCGGCGTCGGTTGGGTCGCCTCGTTGGCGATTATCACGCCTGGGGGTGTGGGGGCTGTGTCGGCGTGTGCGGTTTGCATGGCTTCGACCGGGTCACGGGGCTTTGGGGCGAGGTACTTTGTTATGCGTCCGTACGGTATGGGTTTGGGTCCAGCCGTTTCGTCGGTGAGGCCGGTCAGGCCGGGGTTGTCTGGAATGAGCCGCAGCTCGGGGGGTAGAGATGTGGATCCGCGGTATCTGGGTGCCCGATCCCGCACGCTGGGGTCAGCATTCATGGCGAGGCTGAGCTGGTTCAGGGCTATCCTATGGCGCGATCCCACGTTCCGGCCTCCGATTAGTTGCAGCTGATCGGTGGTGATGATGTGCGTGCCCGTGTTCTGATCCCTCAGGGCCCGGAGGTCGAGACCCAGCTCAAGCAGAGGTTGTACGCATCGGAAGAGGAGCGCAAGCGCCTTGGGTTCGGCCGCTGGGTTGAGAGATCCGATCAGGTGGGCGAGGCTGCTCATTGTCGTTTCGTATGCTGTCCCTTTGTCCGTGAGTTCAATCCCCGCCTCCCTCACGAGAGCGAGCTGTTTCAGTGTGGTATAGAATTTGCATTCCCGTTTGAGTTCATGTGCCGGTACGGTGCCCATGTATCGACTTTGCAGGTGGAGGAGAGCTCTGGTCACCGCTCCGAGACGGCCGTCATCATTGAGGGAGAGGACGAGGGTCTTTGCCGCCCGAACGGCGTACAAGGTGCGTACGGTGCCAACCCCCAGGCCGAGCCTCGCGGTCGGGTTGAGAATGGCGCGGGTGGGGAAGCCCATCTTGAGTCCGTAGCTGCGTTTGGCTATGCCCGCGATTTGCGCATCGAAACTGGCAATGTCTTGTGGGGTGTACGCCATGGTGGGCAGGCTGTACGCCACGAAGGGGTGTATGAGGGTTCTGATCATGTTGATGCGTTGGTCGGGGGTCGCGAGGGAGCTCTCAATGCCCCGTCCTCGTCTGTCAACTTCGGCGCGCACATAGGCCACTTGTTCTGCCCAGTCTAGCGTGGGGGTAATGTGTACTCCCAGATACTTGTACGGCTGCGTGGGGGGTGCGTACGGGATAGGCGTGTCGTCTATTCGAATTTGGTTTTTCAGAAGGCGTTCCAGGGCGGTCTGGTATTTTTGTGTGCCGGGGCCTCTGCTCAGATCCTTGTCCGAGCGCGCGCGGCCATGGAGGATGCCTTGTATCTGGCACTTGCTCACGTTGACCTTGAGGGCCCCCCACCTCGCATACCGTTCAATTTTTGAGCATTGGAGCCGCAGATCCGATACCGCATTCGTAAGGATAACTAGGTCGTCAGCGAATGCCCCCGAGCTGAAGTGATGGCGATCGTTTTCTTCCGCCCGGAGGCAGCCATATCGGTACCCCCTGCCGCCGCTGTGCAGCCATCGTAGGAGGGGTTCCATGTAGATAATGAACAGGACGGGTGACAGCGTGTCTCCCTGGATCGTCCCGCGCTCGATCGCAATGTTCGCAGTGCATCCGTGCTCGGTTCGTATGCGTGTCGCGGCGTGCGAGTACAGGTTCGCAACCACCTCGATGAGGTCATCTGGGTAGCCCAGGTCGTACATGATCATAAGCAGTTTATCATGATCGATGGTGTTGAACGCGGATGTGAAATCGATATAAAGGAGGAACAGGTCGCGCCCGGTAAGGCCCGCGTCTTCGATAGCGTGCAGCACGTTCTGGATTTGCCGTTCTGTGTTGCGCTGCCGGAGGTACCCTTCCTGGGCCTCGGTAAAGATGTGTGCTTGCTCGCTGTAGGTTACGATGTTTAGCGTGATGTGGCTGGTGTACAGCTTGTAGAGGGTGTTGGCCAGGGCGATCGGGCGTTTGTTCTTAATAAGAAGTGGGTCTCCTTTCTTGGGGATGAGGACCGTGTCGGATTGTGTCCAGTGGGGGGGGATTTCGGCTTTGACCCACATTAATGTGATCAGGTGGTGTATTGCGGTCTGGAGGTCGTCTGGAAGGGTTTGGAGGAGTTCATTGGGCAGGCCGTCCGGCCCGGGGGCTTTGTTGCGGGCGAGGTGGCCTAGGCAGGTGCGAAAGTTGCATGGGTCGAGGATTCCGGGGAGGAGGGACGGGGGCGCACCGTCCCAGCGTGCAAGGCCTTGTCTGAGTGGGTCAGGGGCCCCAGCCTCTTCCCAGGGGTATTTGCGTGGGGCCTCGCCTGGGAGGTATTTGCCTGTGCGGGGACCGGAGACTGGCTTGGCTAGGAGGGCGAAGTGTGTGTGTAGCGCGTCGAGAATGCCTTCGGAATCCGTGCACAGGTGCCCGTCCTCGGGGTGGCGTATAGCCGCGATACCTCGCGGTTGATCGTCAGGCTCCAGGATTTGCCTGTGCGCCTGCTTTGGCTTCTTTGTGAGAAGGCGTTGGAGCCGCCTGCTTGCTCTGCGCATGTGCAGTTTGCGCGTCTCATTAACCACCTTTCTGATTTCGTCCCCCTTGCTCCGGATCGCGGTGCGCAGGTCACGGGTTTCAAGGTTGTCCCATGGGTCCCCCTGGCCTTGTGTTTGGCGGGTGGTACCAGTTTCAGGTGGGTCGAGGGTCTGATCTGTGGCTTTCGGGACCGGCGTTGCCTCCTGGGGGTGCCGTGATGGGGGTTGTTGGGTCGCTTTCGTCGGGTTGGGGGGGGCCCCCGGCGGGTGCAGTGCTTGCGTGAGGTCGCGTTTCAGTGCTTTGTGTTCATCATGTAAACGGGTCAGGCGCCTGCCAATGCCCCGTCGCGCGTGCAGTCTCCCTGAGCGGGGGGGTTTTTGTTGGCAGTGACTTTCGAGGATGCCGAGGCATTGCAGCATGAGCGTCCCAAGCTCTTGGCTCAGGGAAGTGACATTCGTGGCTTGCACGGCCTCGTGATTACGCAGGTGGCCAAGGATCATCCGCGCCTGGTCCTTGCCCGCGGCGCGCTCCATTTGGGTGGAGGCGGCTGTTATGGTCTCGTGCGCGGGGCGGAGAGCGTCCAGCAGGTGGGTAATTGCGCCCGTGAGTGTCGCCTCCATCTCCATGCGTGCTTTGCCTTTGCTTTCTTTGAGGATGGGCAGCTGAATGCGGCTCCATGAGCTGGGGTTCAGGTCTGTGGGGGACTGGGCAGCGGGGGCAGGGAGGAGGCGAAGTCCCGCTAGGGGAAGGAGGGTACACAGCGGTCGGTGGTCGAAGTTGCCTCCGCAATCGTACACTTGTTCGTATGCATTGCCCTCCTTGGCCACAGCGGCGGTGGTTTGGGGAGCAAGGAGGACGTCGTCGATGCGGCTCAGGTGGGTGTCGAGTCCGAGTTGCGTCTGCGTGTAGGTGTATTCTCGTCGCCTGGTGTCTACTGGTCGTAGGTCGCTGTCCGTTGAGAAGCATCTGTGTGCCCTGTCGTCCGAGTTGCAGATGCCTGTCGACCGGTCACTCGCTTTGAGCACGGCGTTCCAGTCGCCCGCCATGACCAGGTGTTCACCCTTTGCTTTGGCGTGCACCGAGGCCGCTCGACCATATTCGTATATTCTCTGCCGTGCGGTGGAGTCGGATGGGCAGTATACCCCTATGATGTGAAGGGCGGAGCTGGCTGGGGGGGCTATACGCACATGCCCTATGTACCCTTCCAGTTCAGTGGGGATAGGTTCTGCGGTGGCGCTGCCCTGTCTACTGAAGCGCTCCGCCACTCCGATCAGGACGCCTGCTTCCCTATTGGCGCGGTCGGCGACATGCGGGCGGTTGCTCAGGTAGGTCTGATAGGGCTGCATACTTTGCTTCATGCTTGCAATAGCGCGCCGATGATGAGCGCTTAGCTTGGTTTCGGTGAGCACCAGCACATCTGGCTTGTGGTCGTCGACTAGGCGCAAAATACCCTCGCGGTGCCCTTGCAGGCCTCGCGTGTTCATCGTAACGAGTTTGAGATAGCCGGTCGGTGGTGCTCCGGGTGCGGCCGGGGGTGGCTCGCTGGCGGTCTGCGCTGGCGCCTTGGCAGGTGCGGCGGGGGTGTCCGTCTTTGGCTTTTTGGGGTGGGCGTATTTCGTCATGTGTTGTTGCTGAGGTCCTGTTTTTGGTTTAGGGCGGGACTGCGGAGGGGGGGAGCTTTCCGCTGGGCGCTTGCGTGGGCGTGGACGTGCTGCATCCCGTTCCGGAGTGGGGCGCGTCGTGCCGTGCGCCGCCAGCCGTACCGGGTCGGGGGCCGGGTTCGGTGGGTTGTGTTGTGGTGTCTCGGTTGTCTCGGCTCCGTCCGGTGCGTCGGCGGCCGTGCGGTTATGGCCCGGTCGGATGGGGAGTCCTTGCATGCGGAGCAGGTGATATGTGATGGTGTGGGTTGCGGGCGCGGGCCCTACTTGCCTTTTGGTCCGCTTTCGGCTGGTGCGTGCAGGTGCCGCGGCCTCTGGAGTGGGGGCGCGCCTGGTGGCCCGTCCCGTGTCGGCGTGGCGCGCTTCAGGAGCATTCGCGGTTGCTCTACGGGGCATAGGGACGTCTTGCTGCGCGGGCCGCGGGGCGCCCGCGGCGTCGTGGGCATCCGGCGGAGGCTGCGGGATTTCCGCATCCAGTTCGGCGCCGTCAGTGTCCATGGGGCTGGGGTCGGCAGGGGTATGTGCCGGGGGGCCCTCGGGGCTTCCGGGGTCCGTCGGTTGCATGTGTACTTCGGTTCCGGGGGAGCCCGCGTCATCTACCTCCATCGGGGTGGGGTTTGGGCTAGCGGCGGTGTACCGGGGTGCCCCCTGCTCTGCAGTCGCTCTCCCCTCGTGGGAGGGCGAGGGGAGCGCTTCGGTGGGGGTGGGTTCCGGTTGTGTGCGTGCGTCGTGGCCAGTCTGGTGCGGTTCCGTCGTGTCCGTGATGGTGGCGGCGGGTCCGTTCTGTGTGATGGTCGTCAGGGTTGCGGTCCATTGCTCAGGTGGCGTGACATTCCGGAGGTCGACATGTGTTTGACATGGGGTGCTGTTGTGCCGGTGTTGGAGGCAGTAGATAGTGCCGTGGGCGAGGGGCCAATTGGTTGTCAGCTGTGTCGGGCGTGGCGATTGCGAGTCAATAATGAACCAATGCGTGTGTTGCCTTCGGACTGCGACGGCATGGCCGTCGAGATGCACTATGAAACCCCAGCTTTGGGCGTGGAGGGGGAGTTGTGCCCAGAGGGTGTCAAGCTGGTCCCCTTTGCGGATCGGGAGCTCGGTGCTCACTGATGCGATGTGTGTGCCGTGGAGTGTGTTGCCGCTGGCGTCGCGGATCCGTACGTTGTGGCGTAGGTAGTGGTTCAGCACGATGGTGGAGAAGTGGCCCGTGATTGGGTTGTGTGCGTGCTTCCAAATGGCGGCCGCTGCATGGAGGCCTTGCTGCTGCATGTGTGCTGTCATAGTACGACAGTAGCTTAGTACGTGTGATGGGTCGATGTACTGGCCCCCGAGCAGGTTGTTAATGGCGTGAATCATGCACATCTGCGCTCGTTGCTTTTCATGGTAGGTAGGGGTTTCCTGTTCGGGCGGGTGTCCCGGTGGCGGCCAGGGGACGTCCTCGGGGCGTCGCGGTGCGTTGTTTGTGCCGGTCGTGTGGGCGGGTGTTGCAGCGTGTCGTGTCGTGCCCTCGTCGGGCCCTCCGTACTGAGGCTCATGTTGTGGTCGGCTGAGGCGAGTCGCTTTCGGGATGTCCAAGACTAGCAGAGCGAGCGCCGTTGTGAGAGGTGCAACCGCGCCTTGGCTCGTGCTTGGGGCGTGTGTGAGCAGACCGGCGAGAACACAGGCACAAACGTGGCCGTGCACGCGGCGTGCTAATGGTGGTGTGGCCAGCATAACTCTGGAGATGAGGAGGATGCCGGCTGCGAGGTATAGTGCAATGATGTCCCCTGTGATCAGTTGCCAGCAGATCAGGGTGAGAATGGTGAGGAATGCCAGCTGATGTGCAAGGGGTCCGGGTGCGTTCCATACTTGGCGGGCGCCGACGTGTATGGTGTATACGGCATGTCGTACAGTGCGGAGCAAGGCGGCACCTCGGGGTAGAACTAGTGTTACGAGGATCAGGTGTCCCACCCAGATTAGGAGGAATGCAGAGAACAGATAGTGGACGACGTCGTTCAGGGGTTGTAGGGCGAGGGTTAGGGCGGTTGGGGTGAAAGCGAGGGGCAGGAGTAGTATTGTATGGGCGACTCGAGTCCATTCGGTGTGTACCCGTCGTGTTCTGTTGGGTTGCATGGTTTGTCGGACCGCCGCCTTAAGTCTGTGTACGAGGTGTGTGATGTTCAGAGCGGCAATGCGTGCACAGTAAATGGCAAGGGCGACGGCCAGGGGCGCCAGTATCATGTAACGATATAACACGATATGGAATTCTATGTATGCCAGCATTACAGCCTGGAGCCAGTGGAGCAGGGTCATGCCTGCCTGGCGCAGCAGCCAGGGGCGCTCTGCTTTGCAACACGTGGTCCTGTCGTCCTTCGAGGCGGGACCGCCCTCAACGCCCAACACTTGGACCCGTGGATACCAACCGCTACCACTGTACGATATCTCCCTGTCCCGTGGATACCAACCGCTACCACTGTACGATATCTCCCTGTCCTGCCTGTAGCCGCCCGTTGCACCCCGTGGGTCGCTACTTTCTCGGCTTCGCTTCGCTAGGGCAGTGCCAAGGCAGGTGTGGTGGTTCCGGCCCGAGGCCCCAGCCCCATAATCTATCTCGCCTGCACATCTCTCACCAGCCCAGGTCAAAATTCTTTCATGCCCGACACTGGTTTCCGTTTTATTTGCCAGCTTGTGCCCATATGGCATGCCCAGTCGCTGCCGTTTGGTGGTGCCGTCCACCCTCGGCTCGTCGGCGTCCTTAAGCGCCCTGTATGTGGGGGGGGGCGAGTGTGGGGGGGCCAGCATTTGGGGGAGGGGTTGCTGTTGGTGTGCTGCACACTGTGCGGGAGTGAACCTGTGTGTGCTCTCCAGGCGGCCTAGTTGCGTATGCGGGATTGCGCTACAGTGGGTTATAGGCGGTGCATGACTGTGCGGCCTCATGTGAGGATCTGTCCTGATGCTGTTGCGCCCTCGCGCTAGTGTGTAACCCCCAGTATGTCTGTGACTTACGTTCTCGCCGTCAACGTCCATGTTCAGGACCCGCGGGTCGGGGTCCTCGTCACCCAGGGCCATGAGGTCGTCCAGGGAGACGGCCCCGCCGTCGCGCTGCGGTGCCACCAGCGGCGACAGGTCACGTAGAGGCCGTGGCGACGGCGACAGGTACGCCGTGGTCAGAGCCTGGCGTATTTTTTCGCGCAGCTGGAGCTGGTCGGTCTTGCCCGTTCCCTTCAGGTACCCGGACGCAAGGACCTCCAGCGCGGGCCGCCCCAGCGAGGCGGCTAGGGCCAGCCCCAGACTGCTCGTAGGCTGCCGGTAGGGGCAGCTGCCTGCCAGCGGGGTGAGCTCGATCCTGGCTGTCGCGCCGAGCGGCGAGTTCGGGGGGAGCCCTAGGTGCACCCTCGTGCCCTGCAGGACCGCGTAGCAGTTGGTGCTGTTGCTCAGCTTGCCGTCGTTGGCCGCGAGCAGCATGAGGGCGAGGCTGGGCCGGCCCAGGAGGGGGAGGCAGAGAGTGCGGGTCGGCAGGCGGTAACCCACGGTGCCGTCAGGCCCGGCTTTGATCGATTACACACAGCAGCGGGGAATCGGCCGGGCGAATGGAACGGAACCGCAGCAGCAGTAGCGCAACCTACCGTACCTCCGCTCACCCACTCTGTCCCGCACGTTCGTTCCAGGCTGGCCACTCAGTCATCAGCAGGCTGGGCATCGGTTCCCTGGCCTGGCCTGGCCTCGCCCCGCCCCCCCTCCCGCCCTCATCCTCATCCTCATCCTCGCATCCGCAAACCCCGGTAGGGTGTCTGCTGTAGTGCACCGCAGGCATGTGCCCGCGCAGGAAAATTGGTACAGATCGTCACCAGGGGTTCGCACGTGGTCCCCCACCGTACTACTGATCTGGCCCAATGGTGCTTACGTGCCCAGTGCTGATGGGATGGGCGGTTTTCACCATGGTATGAACGATCCATGCCACTGCTTGCGAATGAATTGCCTAAACCCTAGTGCTCGCATGCATCTTCGATGTGCACGTCGCCAGCCGCGCGCTGGGTTGCCGCCATGGACCTGTCCTAGCGTGCACAAAACGAACGTACATTCGTTGGCCGGCTACGGATCCAGCAGGGTCGGTGGGCGGGGCGGGCCTGGACTTCAGACCGTGCATATCTTGTACGACACTTACTACACGCACACGCACACACACGCACATACACGCGCGTCTACCTTTGCTTGCCCGCACTTTGATCGATTACACACAGCAGCGGGGAATCGGCCGGGCGAATGGAACGGAACCGCAGCAGCAGTAGCACAACCTACCGTACCTCCGCTCACCCACTCTGTCCCGCACGTTCGTTCCAGGCTGGCCACTCAGTCATCAGCAGGCTGGGCATCGGTTCCCTGGCCTGGCCTGGCCTCGCCCCGCCCCCCCTCCCGCCCTCATCCTCATCCTCATCCTCGCATCCGCAAACCCCGGTAGGGTGTCTGCTGTAGTGCACCGCAGGCATGTGCCCGCGCAGGAAAATTGGTACAGATCGTCACCAGGGGTTCGCACGTGGTCCCCCACCGTACTACTGATCTGGCCCAATGGTGCTTACGTGCCCAGTGCTGATGGGATGGGCGGTTTTCACCATGGTATGAACGATCCATGCCACTGCTTGCGAATGAATTGCCTAAACCCTAGTGCTCACATGCATCTTCGATGTGCACGTCGCCAGCCGCGCGCTGGGTTGCCGCCATGGACCTGTCCTAGCGTGCACAAAACGAACGTACATTCGTTGGCCGGCTACGGATCCAGCAGGGTCGGTGGGCGGGGCGGGCCTGGACTTCAGACCGTGCATATCTTGTACGACACTTACTACACGCACACGCACACACACGCACATACACGCGCGTCTACCTTTGCTTGCCCGCGCTTTGATCGATTACACACAGCAGCGGGGAATCGGCCGGGCGAATGGAACGGAACCGCAGCAGCAGTAGCGCAACCTACCGTACCTCCGCTCACCCACTCTGTCCCGCACGTTCTTTCCAGGCTGGCCACTCAGTCATCAGCAGGCTGGGCATCGGTTCCCTGGCCTGGCCTGGCCTCGCCCCGCCCCCCCTCCCGCCCTCATCCTCATCCTCATCCTCGCATCCGCAAACCCCGGTAGGGTGTCTGCTGTAGTGCACCGCAGGCATGTGCCCGCGCAGGAAAATTGGTACAGATCGTCACCAGGGGTTCGCACGTGGTCCCCCACCGTACTACTGATCTGGCCCAATGGTGCTTACGTGCCCAGTGCTGATGGGATGGGCGGTTTTCACCATGGTATGAACGATCCATGCCACTGCTTGCGAATGAATTGCCTAAACCCTAGTGCTCACATGCATCTTCGATGTGCACGTCGCCAGCCGCGCGCTGGGTTGCCGCCATGGACCTGTCCTAGCGTGCACAAAACGAACGTACATTCGTTGGCCGGCTACGGATCCAGCAGGGTCGGTGGGCGGGGCGGGCCTGGACTTCAGACCGTGCATATCTTGTACGACACTTACTACACGCACACGCACACACACGCACATACACGCGCGTCTACCTTTGCTTGCCCGCGCTTTGATCGATTACACACAGCAGCGGGGAATCGGCCGGGCGAATGGAACGGAACCGCAGCAGCAGTAGCGCAACCTACCGTACCTCCGCTCACCCACTCTGTCCCGCACGTTCGTTCCAGGCTGGCCACTCAGTCATCAGCAGGCTGGGCATCGGTTCCCTGGCCTGGCCTGGCCTCGCCCCGCCCCCCCTCCCGCCCTCATCCTCATCCTCATCCTCGCATCCGCAAACCCCGGTAGGGTGTCTGCTGTAGTGCACCGCAGGCATGTGCCCGCGCAGGAAAATTGGTACAGATCGTCACCAGGGGTTCGCACGTGGTCCCCCACCGTACTACTGATCTGGCCCAATGGTGCTTACGTGCCCAGTGCTGATGGGATGGGCGGTTTTCACCATGGTATGAACGATCCATGCCACTGCTTGCGAATGAATTGCCTAAACCCGAGTGCTCGCATGCATCTTCGATGTGCACGTCGCCAGCCGCGCGCTGGGTTGCCGCCATGGACCTGTCCTAGCGTGCACAAAACGAACGTACATTCGTTGGCCGGCTACGGATCCAGCAGGGTCGGTGGGCGGGGCGGGCCTGGACTTCAGACCGTGCATATCTTGTACGACACTTACTACACGCACACGCACACACACGCACATACACGCGCGTCTACCTTTGCTTGCCCGCGCTTTGATCGATTACACACAGCAGCGGGGAATCGGCCGGGCGAATGGAACGGAACCGCAGCAGCAGTAGCGCAACCTACCGTACCTCCGCTCACCCACTCTGTCCCGCACGTTCGTTCCAGGCTGGCCACTCAGTCATCAGCAGGCTGGGCATCGGTTCCCTGGCCTGGCCTGGCCTCGCCCCGCCCCCCCTCCCGCCCTCATCCTCATCCTCATCCTCGCATCCGCAAACCCCGGTAGGGTGTCTGCTGTAGTGCACCGCAGGCATGTGCCCGCGCAGGAAAATTGGTACAGATCGTCACCAGGGGTTCGCACGTGGTCCCCCACCGTACTACTGATCTGGCCCAATGGTGCTTACGTGCCCAGTGCTGATGGGATGGGCGGTTTTCACCATGGTATGAACGATCCATGCCACAGCTTGCGAATGAATTGCCTAAACCCTAGTGCTCGCATGCATCTTCGATGTGCGCGTCGCCAGCCGCGCGCTGGGTTGCCGCCATGGACCTGTCCTAGCGTGCACAAAACGAACGTACATTCGTTGGCCGGCTACGGATCCAGCAGGGTCGGTGGGCGGGGCGGGCCTGGACTTCAGACCGTGCATATCTTGTACGACACTTACTACACGCACACGCACACACACGCACATACACGCGCGTCTACCTTTGCTTGCCCGCACTTTGATCGATTACACACAGCAGCGGGGAATCGGCCGGGCGAATGGAACGGAACCGCAGCAGCAGTAGCGCAACCTACCGTACCTCCGCTCACCCACTCTGTCCCGCACGTTCGTTCCAGGCTGGCCACTCAGTCATCAGCAGGCTGGGCATCGGTTCCCTGGCCTGGCCTGGCCTCGCCCCGCCCCCCCTCCCGCCCTCATCCTCATCCTCATCCTCGCATCCGCAAACCCCGGTAGGGTGTCTGCTGTAGTGCACCGCAGGCATGTGCCCGCGCAGGAAAATTGGTACAGATCGTCACCAGGGGTTCGCACGTGGTCCCCCACCGTACTACTGATCTGGCCCAATGGTGCTTACGTGCCCAGTGCTGATGGGATGGGCGGTTTTCACCATGGTATGAACGATCCATGCCACAGCTTGCGAATGAATTGCCTAAACCCTAGTGCTCGCATGCATCTTCGATGTGCGCGTCGCCAGCCGCGCGCTGGGTTGCCGCCATGGACCTGTCCTAGCGTGCACAAAACGAACGTACATTCGTTGGCCGGCTACGGATCCAGCAGGGTCGGTGGGCGGGGCGGGCCTGGACTTCAGACCGTGCATATCTTGTACGACACTTACTACACGCACACGCACACACACGCACATACACGCGCGTCTACCTTTGCTTGCCCGCACTTTGATCGATTACACACAGCAGCGGGGAATCGGCCGGGCGAATGGAACGGAACCGCAGCAGCAGTAGCGCAACCTACCGTACCTCCGCTCACCCACTCTGTCCCGCACGTTCGTTCCAGGCTGGCCACTCAGTCATCAGCAGGCTGGGCATCGGTTCCCTGGCCTGGCCTGGCCTCGCCCCGCCCCCCCTCCCGCCCTCATCCTCATCCTCATCCTCGCATCCGCAAACCCCGGTAGGGTGTCTGCTGTAGTGCACCGCAGGCATGTGCCCGCGCAGGAAAATTGGTACAGATCGTCACCAGGGGTTCGCACGTGGTCCCCCACCGTACTACTGATCTGGCCCAATGGTGCTTACGTGCCCAGTGCTGATGGGATGGGCGGTTTTCACCATGGTATGAACGATCCATGCCACTGCTTGCGAATGAATTGCCTAAACCCGAGTGCTCGCATGCATCTTCGATGTGCACGTCGCCAGCCGCGCGCTGGGTTGCCGCCATGGACCTGTCCTAGCGTGCACAAAACGAACGTACATTCGTTGGCCGGCTACGGATCCAGCAGGGTCGGTGGGCGGGGCGGGCCTGGACTTCAGACCGTGCATATCTTGTACGACACTTACTACACGCACACGCACACACACGCACATACACGCGCGTCTACCTTTGCTTGCCCGCGCTTTGATCGATTACACACAGCAGCGGGGAATCGGCCGGGCGAATGGAACGGAACCGCAGCAGCAGTAGCGCAACCTACCGTACCTCCGCTCACCCACTCTGTCCCGCACGTTCGTTCCAGGCTGGCCACTCAGTCATCAGCAGGCTGGGCATCGGTTCCCTGGCCTGGCCTGGCCTCGCCCCGCCCCCCCTCCCGCCCTCATCCTCATCCTCATCCTCGCATCCGCAAACCCCGGTAGGGTGTCTGCTGTAGTGCACCGCAGGCATGTGCCCGCGCAGGAAAATTGGTACAGATCGTCACCAGGGGTTCGCACGTGGTCCCCCACCGTACTACTGATCTGGCCCAATGGTGCTTACGTGCCCAGTGCTGATGGGATGGGCGGTTTTCACCATGGTATGAACGATCCATGCCACAGCTTGCGAATGAATTGCCTAAACCCTAGTGCTCGCATGCATCTTCGATGTGCGCGTCGCCAGCCGCGCGCTGGGTTGCCGCCATGGACCTGTCCTAGCGTGCACAAAACGAACGTACATTCGTTGGCCGGCTACGGATCCAGCAGGGTCGGTGGGCGGGGCGGGCCTGGACTTCAGACCGTGCATATCTTGTACGACACTTACTACACGCACACGCACACACACGCACATACACGCGCGTCTACCTTTGCTTGCCCGCACTTTGATCGATTACACACAGCAGCGGGGAATCGGCCGGGCGAATGGAACGGAACCGCAGCAGCAGTAGCGCAACCTACCGTACCTCCGCTCACCCACTCTGTCCCGCACGTTCGTTCCAGGCTGGCCACTCAGTCATCAGCAGGCTGGGCATCGGTTCCCTGGCCTGGCCTGGCCTCGCCCCGCCCCCCCTCCCGCCCTCATCCTCATCCTCATCCTCGCATCCGCAAACCCCGGTAGGGTGTCTGCTGTAGTGCACCGCAGGCATGTGCCCGCGCAGGAAAATTGGTACAGATCGTCACCAGGGGTTCGCACGTGGTCCCCCACCGTACTACTGATCTGGCCCAATGGTGCTTACGTGCCCAGTGCTGATGGGATGGGCGGTTTTCATCATGGTATGAACGATCCATGCCACAGCTTGCGAATGAATTGCCTAAACCCTAGTGCTCGCATGCATCTTCGATGTGCACGTCGCCAGCCGCGCGCTGGGTTGCCGCCATGGACCTGTCCTAGCGTGCACAAAACGAACGTACATTCGTTGGCCGGCTACGGATCCAGCAGGGTCGGTGGGCGGGGCGGGCCTGGACTTCAGACCGTGCATATCTTGTACGACACTTACTACACGCACACGCACACACACGCACATACACGCGCGTCTACCTTTGCTTGCCCGCACTTTGATCGATTACACACAGCAGCGGGGAATCGGCCGGGCGAATGGAACGGAACCGCAGCAGCAGTAGCGCAACCTACCGTACCTCCGCTCACCCACTCTGTCCCGCACGTTCGTTCCAGGCTGGCCACTCAGTCATCAGCAGGCTGGGCATCGGTTCCCTGGCCTGGCCTGGCCTCGCCCCGCCCCCCCTCCCGCCCTCATCCTCATCCTCATCCTCGCATCCGCAAACCCCGGTAGGGTGTCTGCTGTAGTGCACCGCAGGCATGTGCCCGCGCAGGAAAATTGGTACAGATCGTCACCAGGGGTTCGCACGTGGTCCCCCACCGTACTACTGATCTGGCCCAACGGTGCTTACGTGCCCAGTGCTGATGGGATGGGCGGTTTTCACCATGGTATGAACGATCCATGCCACTGCTTGCGAATGAATTGCCTAAACCCTAGTGCTCGCATGCATCTTCGATGTGCACGTCGCCAGCCGCGCGCTGGGTTGCCGCCATGGACCTGTCCTAGCGTGCACAAAACGAACGTACATTCGTTGGCCGGCTACGGATCCAGCAGGGTCGGTGGGCGGGGCGGGCCTGGACTTCAGACCGTGCATATCTTGTACGACACTTACTACACGCACACGCACACACACGCACATACACGCGCGTCTACCTTTGCTTGCCCGCACTTTGATCGATTACACACAGCAGCGGGGAATCGGCCGGGCGAATGGAACGGAACCGCAGCAGCAGTAGCGCAACCTACCGTACCTCCGCTCACCCACTCTGTCCCGCACGTTCGTTCCAGGCTGGCCACTCAGTCATCAGCAGGCTGGGCATCGGTTCCCTGGCCTGGCCTGGCCTCGCCCCGCCCCCCCTCCCGCCCTCATCCTCATCCTCGCATCCGCAAACCCCGGTAGGGTGTCTGCTGTAGTGCACCGCAGGCATGTGCCCGCGCAGGAAAATTGGTACAGATCGTCACCAGGGGTTCGCACGTGGTCCCCCACCGTACTACTGATCTGGCCCAATGGTGCTTACGTGTCCAGTGCTGATGGGATGGGCGGTTTTCACCATGGTATGAACGATCCATGCCACTGCTTGCGAATGAATTGCCTAAACCCTAGTGCTCACATGCATCTTCGATGTGCACGTCGCCAGCCGCGCGCTGGGTTGCCGCCATGGACCTGTCCTAGCGTGCACAAAACGAACGTACATTCGTTGGCCGGCTACGGATCCAGCAGGGTCGGTGGGCGGGGCGGGCCTGGACTTCAGACCGTGCATATCTTGTACGACACTTACTACACGCACACGCACACACACGCACATACACGCGCGTCTACCTTTGCTTGCCCGCACTTTGATCGATTACACACAGCAGCGGGGAATCGGCCGGGCGAATGGAACGGAACCGCAGCAGCAGTAGCGCAACCTACCGTACCTCCGCTCACCCACTCTGTCCCGCACGTTCGTTCCAGGCTGGCCACTCAGTCATCAGCAGGCTGGGCATCGGTTCCCTGGCCTGGCCTGGC
Organism: Pleodorina starrii; assembly: GCA_030267565.1. Classification (NCBI taxonomy): domain Eukaryota; kingdom Viridiplantae; phylum Chlorophyta; class Chlorophyceae; order Chlamydomonadales; family Volvocaceae; genus Pleodorina; species Pleodorina starrii. The sequence continues at coordinate 24,159 of BRXU01000090.1, read as the reverse complement.
CTCGCCCCGCCCCCCCTCCCGCCCTCATCCTCATCCTCATCCTCGCATCCGCAAACCCCGGTAGGGTGTCTGCTGTAGTGCACCGCAGGCATGTGCCCGCGCAGGAAAATTGGTACAGATCGTCACCAGGGGTTCGCACGTGGTCCCCCACCGTACTACTGATCTGGCCCAATGGTGCTTACGTGCCCAGTGCTGATGGGATGGGCGGTTTTCACCATGGTATGAACGATCCATGCCACTGCTTGCGAATGAATTGCCTAAACCCTAGTGCTCACATGCATCTTCGATGTGCACGTCGCCAGCCGCGCGCTGGGTTGCCGCCATGGACCTGTCCTAGCGTGCACAAAACGAACGTACATTCGTTGGCCGGCTACGGATCCAGCAGGGTCGGTGGGCGGGGCGGGCCTGGACTTCAGACCGTGCATATCTTGTACGACACTTACTACACGCACACGCACACACACGCACATACACGCGCGTCTACCTTTGCTTGCCCGCGCTTTGATCGATTACACACAGCAGCGGGGAATCGGCCGGGCGAATGGAACGGAACCGCAGCAGCAGTAGCGCAACCTACCGTACCTCCGCTCACCCACTCTGTCCCGCACGTTCGTTCCAGGCTGGCCACTCAGTCATCAGCAGGCTGGGCATCGGTTCCCTGGCCTGGCCTGGCCTCGCCCCGCCCCCCCTCCCGCCCTCATCCTCATCCTCATCCTCGCATCCGCAAACCCCGGTAGGGTGTCTGCTGTAGTGCACCGCAGGCATGTGCCCGCGCAGGAAAATTGGTACAGATCGTCACCAGGGGTTCGCACGTGGTCCCCCACCGTACTACTGATCTGGCCCAATGGTGCTTACGTGCCCAGTGCTGATGGGATGGGCGGTTTTCACCATGGTATGAACGATCCATGCCACTGCTTGCGAATGAATTGCCTAAACCCTAGTGCTCGCATGCATCTTCGATGTGCACGTCGCCAGCCGCGCGCTGGGTTGCCGCCATGGACCTGTCCTAGCGTGCACAAAACGAACGTACATTCGTTGGCCGGCTACGGATCCAGCAGGGTCGGTGGGCGGGGCGGGCCTGGACTTCAGACCGTGCATATCTTGTACGACACTTACTACACGCACACGCACACACACGCACATACACGCGCGTCTACCTTTGCTTGCCCGCGCTTTGATCGATTACACACAGCAGCGGGGAATCGGCCGGGCGAATGGAACGGAACCGCAGCAGCAGTAGCGCAACCTACCGTACCTCCGCTCACCCACTCTGTCCCGCACGTTCGTTCCAGGCTGGCCACTCAGTCATCAGCAGGCTGGGCATCGGTTCCCTGGCCTGGCCTGGCCTCGCCCCGCCCCCCCTCCCGCCCTCATCCTCATCCTCATCCTCGCATCCGCAAACCCCGGTAGGGTGTCTGCTGTAGTGCACCGCAGGCATGTGCCCGCGCAGGAAAATTGGTACAGATCGTCACCAGGGGTTCGCACGTGGTCCCCCACCGTACTACTGATCTGGCCCAATGGTGCTTACGTGCCCAGTGCTGATGGGATGGGCGGTTTTCACCATGGTATGAACGATCCATGCCACTGCTTGCGAATGAATTGCCTAAACCCTAGTGCTCACATGCATCTTCGATGTGCACGTCGCCAGCCGCGCGCTGGGTTGCCGCCATGGACCTGTCCTAGCGTGCACAAAACGAACGTACATTCGTTGGCCGGCTACGGATCCAGCAGGGTCGGTGGGCGGGGCGGGCCTGGACTTCAGACCGTGCATATCTTGTACGACACTTACTACACGCACACGCACACACACGCACATACACGCGCGTCTACCTTTGCTTGCCCGCGCTTTGATCGATTACACACAGCAGCGGGGAATCGGCCGGGCGAATGGAACGGAACCGCAGCAGCAGTAGCGCAACCTACCGTACCTCCGCTCACCCACTCTGTCCCGCACGTTCGTTCCAGGCTGGCCACTCAGTCATCAGCAGGCTGGGCATCGGTTCCCTGGCCTGGCCTGGCCTCGCCCCGCCCCCCCTCCCGCCCTCATCCTCATCCTCATCCTCGCATCCGCAAACCCCGGTAGGGTGTCTGCTGTAGTGCACCGCAGGCATGTGCCCGCGCAGGAAAATTGGTACAGATCGTCACCAGGGGTTCGCACGTGGTCCCCCACCGTACTACTGATCTGGCCCAATGGTGCTTACGTGCCCAGTGCTGATGGGATGGGCGGTTTTCACCATGGTATGAACGATCCATGCCACTGCTTGCGAATGAATTGCCTAAACCCTAGTGCTCGCATGCATCTTCGATGTGCACGTCGCCAGCCGCGCGCTGGGTTGCCGCCATGGACCTGTCCTAGCGTGCACAAAACGAACGTACATTCGTTGGCCGGCTACGGATCCAGCAGGGTCGGTGGGCGGGGCGGGCCTGGACTTCAGACCGTGCATATCTTGTACGACACTTACTACACGCACACGCACACACACGCACATACACGCGCGTCTACCTTTGCTTGCCCGCACTTTGATCGATTACACACAGCAGCGGGGAATCGGCCGGGCGAATGGAACGGAACCGCAGCAGCAGTAGCGCAACCTACCGTACCTCCGCTCACCCACTCTGTCCCGCACGTTCGTTCCAGGCTGGCCACTCAGTCATCAGCAGGCTGGGCATCGGTTCCCTGGCCTGGCCTGGCCTCGCCCCGCCCCCCCTCCCGCCCTCATCCTCATCCTCATCCTCGCATCCGCAAACCCCGGTAGGGTGTCTGCTGTAGTGCACCGCAGGCATGTGCCCGCGCAGGAAAATTGGTACAGATCGTCACCAGGGGTTCGCACGTGGTCCCCCACCGTACTACTGATCTGGCCCAATGGTGCTTACGTGCCCAGTGCTGATGGGATGGGCGGTTTTCACCATGGTATGAACGATCCATGCCACTGCTTGCGAATGAATTGCCTAAACCCTAGTGCTCACATGCATCTTCGATGTGCACGTCGCCAGCCGCGCGCTGGGTTGCCGCCATGGACCTGTCCTAGCGTGCACAAAACGAACGTACATTCGTTGGCCGGCTACGGATCCAGCAGGGTCGGTGGGCGGGGCGGGCCTGGACTTCAGACCGTGCATATCTTGTACGACACTTACTACACGCACACGCACACACACGCACATACACGCGCGTCTACCTTTGCTTGCCCGCGCTTTGATCGATTACACACAGCAGCGGGGAATCGGCCGGGCGAATGGAACGGAACCGCAGCAGCAGTAGCGCAACCTACCGTACCTCCGCTCACCCACTCTGTCCCGCACGTTCGTTCCAGGCTGGCCACTCAGTCATCAGCAGGCTGGGCATCGGTTCCCTGGCCTGGCCTGGCCTCGCCCCGCCCCCCCTCCCGCCCTCATCCTCATCCTCATCCTCGCATCCGCAAACCCCGGTAGGGTGTCTGCTGTAGTGCACCGCAGGCATGTGCCCGCGCAGGAAAATTGGTACAGATCGTCACCAGGGGTTCGCACGTGGTCCCCCACCGTACTACTGATCTGGCCCAATGGTGCTTACGTGCCCAGTGCTGATGGGATGGGCGGTTTTCACCATGGTATGAACGATCCATGCCACTGCTTGCGAATGAATTGCCTAAACCCTAGTGCTCGCATGCATCTTCGATGTGCGCGTCGCCAGCCGCGCGCTGGGTTGCCGCCATGGACCTGTCCTAGCGTGCACAAAACGAACGTACATTCGTTGGCCGGCTACGGATCCAGCAGGGTCGGTGGGCGGGGCGGGCCTGGACTTCAGACCGTGCATATCTTGTACGACACTTACTACACGCACACGCACACACACGCACATACACGCGCGTCTACCTTTGCTTGCCCGCACTTTGATCGATTACACACAGCAGCGGGGAATCGGCCGGGCGAATGGAACGGAACCGCAGCAGCAGTAGCGCAACCTACCGTACCTCCGCTCACCCACTCTGTCCCGCACGTTCGTTCCAGGCTGGCCACTCAGTCATCAGCAGGCTGGGCATCGGTTCCCTGGCCTGGCCTGGCCTCGCCCCGCCCCCCCTCCCGCCCTCATCCTCATCCTCATCCTCGCATCCGCAAACCCCGGTAGGGTGTCTGCTGTAGTGCACCGCAGGCATGTGCCCGCGCAGGAAAATTGGTACAGATCGTCACCAGGGGTTCGCACGTGGTCCCCCACCGTACTACTGATCTGGCCCAATGGTGCTTACGTGCCCAGTGCTGATGGGATGGGCGGTTTTCACCATGGTATGAACGATCCATGCCACTGCTTGCGAATGAATTGCCTAAACCCTAGTGCTCACATGCATCTTCGATGTGCACGTCGCCAGCCGCGCGCTGGGTTGCCGCCATGGACCTGTCCTAGCGTGCACAAAACGAACGTACATTCGTTGGCCGGCTACGGATCCAGCAGGGTCGGTGGGCGGGGCGGGCCTGGACTTCAGACCGTGCATATCTTGTACGACACTTACTACACGCACACGCACACACACGCACATACACGCGCGTCTACCTTTGCTTGCCCGCGCTTTGATCGATTACACACAGCAGCGGGGAATCGGCCGGGCGAATGGAACGGAACCGCAGCAGCAGTAGCGCAACCTACCGTACCTCCGCTCACCCACTCTGTCCCGCACGTTCGTTCCAGGCTGGCCACTCAGTCATCAGCAGGCTGGGCATCGGTTCCCTGGCCTGGCCTGGCCTCGCCCCGCCCCCCCTCCCGCCCTCATCCTCATCCTCATCCTCGCATCCGCAAACCCCGGTAGGGTGTCTGCTGTAGTGCACCGCAGGCATGTGCCCGCGCAGGAAAATTGGTACAGATCGTCACCAGGGGTTCGCACGTGGTCCCCCACCGTACTACTGATCTGGCCCAATGGTGCTTACGTGCCCAGTGCTGATGGGATGGGCGGTTTTCACCATGGTATGAACGATCCATGCCACTGCTTGCGAATGAATTGCCTAAACCCTAGTGCTCGCATGCATCTTCGACGTGCGCGTCGCCAGCCGCGCGCTGGGTTGCCGCCATGGACCTGTCCTAGCGTGCACAAAACGAACGTACATTCGTTGGCCGGCTACGGATCCAGCAGGGTCGGTGGGCGGGGCGGGCCTGGACTTCAGACCGTGCATATCTTGTACGACACTTACTACACGCACACGCACACACACGCACATACACGCGCGTCTACCTTTGCTTGCCCGCGCTTTGATCGATTACACACAGCAGCGGGGAATCGGCCGGGCGAATGGAACGGAACCGCAGCAGCAGTAGCGCAACCTACCGTACCTCCGCTCACCCACTCTGTCCCGCACGTTCGTTCCAGGCTGGCCACTCAGTCATCAGCAGGCTGGGCATCGGTTCCCTGGCCTGGCCTGGCCTCGCCCCGCCCCCCCTCCCGCCCTCCCTCCCGCCCTCATCCTCATCCTCGCATCCGCAAACCCCGGTAGGGTGTCTGCTGTAGTGCACCGCAGGCATGTGCCCGCGCAGGAAAATTGGTACAGATCGTCACCAGGGGTTCGCACGTGGTCCCCCACCGTACTACTGATCTGGCCCAATGGTGCTTACGTGCCCAGTGCTGATGGGATGGGAGGTTTTCACCATGGTATGAACGATCCATGCCACTGCTTGCGAATGAATTGCCTAAACCCGAGTGCTCGCATGCATCTTCGATGTGCACGTCGCCAGCCGCGCGCTGGGTTGCCGCCATGGACCTGTCCTAGCGTGCACAAAACGAACGTACATTCGTTGGCCGGCTACGGATCCAGCAGGGTCGGTGGGCGGGGCGGGCCTGGACTTCAGACCGTGCATATCTTGTACGACACTTACTACACGCACACGCACACACACGCACATACACGCGCGTCTACCTTTGCTTGCCCGCACTTTGATCGATTACACACAGCAGCGGGGAATCGGCCGGGCGAATGGAACGGAACCGCAGCAGCAGTAGCGCAACCTACCGTACCTCCGCTCACCCACTCTGTCCCGCACGTTCGTTCCAGGCTGGCCACTCAGTCATCAGCAGGCTGGGCATCGGTTCCCTGGCCTGGCCTGGCCTCGCCCCGCCCCCCCTCCCGCCCTCATCCTCATCCTCATCCTCGCATCCGCAAACCCCGGTAGGGTGTCTGCTGTAGTGCACCGCAGGCATGTGCCCGCGCAGGAAAATTGGTACAGATCGTCACCAGGGGTTCGCACGTGGTCCCCCACCGTACTACTGATCTGGCCCAATGGTGCTTACGTGCCCAGTGCTGATGGGATGGGCGGTTTTCACCATGGTATGAACGATCCATGCCACTGCTTGCGAATGAATTGCCTAAACCCTAGTGCTCACATGCATCTTCGATGTGCACGTCGCCAGCCGCGCGCTGGGTTGCCGCCATGGACCTGTCCTAGCGTGCACAAAACGAACGTACATTCGTTGGCCGGCTACGGATCCAGCAGGGTCGGTGGGCGGGGCGGGCCTGGACTTCAGACCGTGCATATCTTGTACGACACTTACTACACGCACACGCACACACACGCACATACACGCGCGTCTACCTTTGCTTGCCCGCGCTTTGATCGATTACACACAGCAGCGGGGAATCGGCCGGGCGAATGGAACGGAACCGCAGCAGCAGTAGCGCAACCTACCGTACCTCCGCTCACCCACTCTGTCCCGCACGTTCGTTCCAGGCTGGCCACTCAGTCATCAGCAGGCTGGGCATCGGTTCCCTGGCCTGGCCTGGCCTCGCCCCGCCCCCCCTCCCGCCCTCATCCTCATCCTCATCCTCGCATCCGCAAACCCCGGTAGGGTGTCTGCTGTAGTGCACCGCAGGCATGTGCCCGCGCAGGAAAATTGGTACAGATCGTCACCAGGGGTTCGCACGTGGTCCCCCACCGTACTACTGATCTGGCCAAATGGTGCTTACGTGCCCAGTGCTGATGGGATGGGCGGTTTTCACCATGGTATGAACGATCCATGCCACTGCTTGCGAATGAATTGCCTAAACCCTAGTGCTCGCATGCATCTTCGACGTGCGCGTCGCCAGCCGCGCGCTGGGTTGCCGCCATGGACCTGTCCTAGCGTGCACAAAACGAACGTACATTCGTTGGCCGGCTACGGATCCAGCAGGGTCGGTGGGCGGGGCGGGCCTGGACTTCAGACCGTGCATATCTTGTACGACACTTACTACACGCACACGCACACACACGCACATACACGCGCGTCTACCTTTGCTTGCCCGCGCTTTGATCGATTACACACAGCAGCGGGGAATCGGCCGGGCGAATGGAACGGAACCGCAGCAGCAGTAGCGCAACCTACCGTACCTCCGCTCACCCACTCTGTCCCGCACGTTCGTTCCAGGCTGGCCACTCAGTCATCAGCAGGCTGGGCATCGGTTCCCTGGCCTGGCCTGGCCTCGCCCCGCCCCCCCTCCCGCCCTCCCTCCCGCCCTCATCCTCATCCTCGCATCCGCAAACCCCGGTAGGGTGTCTGCTGTAGTGCACCGCAGGCATGTGCCCGCGCAGGAAAATTGGTACAGATCGTCACCAGGGGTTCGCACGTGGTCCCCCACCGTACTACTGATCTGGCCCAATGGTGCTTACGTGCCCAGTGCTGATGGGATGGGAGGTTTTCACCATGGTATGAACGATCCATGCCACTGCTTGCGAATGAATTGCCTAAACCCGAGTGCTCGCATGCATCTTCGATGTGCACGTCGCCAGCCGCGCGCTGGGTTGCCGCCATGGACCTGTCCTAGCGTGCACAAAACGAACGTACATTCGTTGGCCGGCTACGGATCCAGCAGGGTCGGTGGGCGGGGCGGGCCTGGACTTCAGACCGTGCATATCTTGTACGACACTTACTACACGCACACGCACACACACGCACATACACGCGCGTCTACCTTTGCTTGCCCGCACTTTGATCGATTACACACAGCAGCGGGGAATCGGCCGGGCGAATGGAACGGAACCGCAGCAGCAGTAGCGCAACCTACCGTACCTCCGCTCACCCACTCTGTCCCGCACGTTCGTTCCAGGCTGGCCACTCAGTCATCAGCAGGCTGGGCATCGGTTCCCTGGCCTGGCCTGGCCTCGCCCCGCCCCCCCTCCCGCCCTCATCCTCATCCTCATCCTCGCATCCGCAAACCCCGGTAGGGTGTCTGCTGTAGTGCACCGCAGGCATGTGCCCGCGCAGGAAAATTGGTACAGATCGTCACCAGGGGTTCGCACGTGGTCCCCCACCGTACTACTGATCTGGCCCAATGGTGCTTACGTGCCCAGTGCTGATGGGATGGGCGGTTTTCACCATGGTATGAACGATCCATGCCACTGCTTGCGAATGAATTGCCTAAACCCTAGTGCTCACATGCATCTTCGATGTGCACGTCGCCAGCCGCGCGCTGGGTTGCCGCCATGGACCTGTCCTAGCGTGCACAAAACGAACGTACATTCGTTGGCCGGCTACGGATCCAGCAGGGTCGGTGGGCGGGGCGGGCCTGGACTTCAGACCGTGCATATCTTGTACGACACTTACTACACGCACACGCACACACACGCACATACACGCGCGTCTACCTTTGCTTGCCCGCGCTTTGATCGATTACACACAGCAGCGGGGAATCGGCCGGGCGAATGGAACGGAACCGCAGCAGCAGTAGCGCAACCTACCGTACCTCCGCTCACCCACTCTGTCCCGCACGTTCGTTCCAGGCTGGCCACTCAGTCATCAGCAGGCTGGGCATCGGTTCCCTGGCCTGGCCTGGCCTCGCCCCGCCCCCCCTCCCGCCCTCCCTCCCGCCCTCATCCTCATCCTCGCATCCGCAAACCCCGGTAGGGTGTCTGCTGTAGTGCACCGCAGGCATGTGCCCGCGCAGGAAAATTGGTACAGATCGTCACCAGGGGTTCGCACGTGGTCCCCCACCGTACTACTGATCTGGCCCAATGGTGCTTACGTGCCCAGTGCTGATGGGATGGGCGGTTTTCACCATGGTATGAACGATCCATGCCACTGCTTGCGAATGAATTGCCTAAACCCGAGTGCTCGCATGCATCTTCGATGTGCACGTCGCCAGCCGCGCGCTGGGTTGCCGCCATGGACCTGTCCTAGCGTGCACAAAACGAACGTACATTCGTTGGCCGGCTACGGATCCAGCAGGGTCGGTGGGCGGGGCGGGCCTGGACTTCAGACCGTGCATATCTTGTACGACACTTACTACACGCACACGCACACACACACACATACACGCGCGTCTACCTTTGCTTGCCCGCGCTTTGATCGATTACACACAGCAGCGGGGAATCGGCCGGGCGAATGGAACGGAACCGCAGCAGCAGTAGCGCAACCTACCGTACCTCCGCTCACCCACTCTGTCCCGCACGTTCGTTCCAGGCTGGCCACTCAGTCATCAGCAGGCTGGGCATCGGTTCCCTGGCCTGGCCTGGCCTCGCCCCGCCCCCCCTCCCGCCCTCCCTCCCGCCCTCATCCTCATCCTCGCATCCGCAAACCCCGGTAGGGTGTCTGCTGTAGTGCACCGCAGGCATGTGCCCGCGCAGGAAAATTGGTACAGATCGTCACCAGGGGTTCGCACGTGGTCCCCCACCGTACTACTGATCTGGCCCAATGGTGCTTACGTGCCCAGTGCTGATGGGATGGGCGGTTTTCACCATGGTATGAACGATCCATGCCACTGCTTGCGAATGAATTGCCTAAACCCGAGTGCTCGCATGCATCTTCGATGTGCACGTCGCCAGCCGCGCGCTGGGTTGCCGCCATGGACCTGTCCTAGCGTGCACAAAACGAACGTACATTCGTTGGCCGGCTACGGATCCAGCAGGGTCGGTGGGCGGGGCGGGCCTGGACTTCAGACCGTGCATATCTTGTACGACACTTACTACACGCACACGCACACACACGCACATACACGCGCGTCTACCTTTGCTTGCCCGCACTTTGATCGATTACACACAGCAGCGGGGAATCGGCCGGGCGAATGGAACGGAACCGCAGCAGCAGTAGCGCAACCTACCGTACCTCCGCTCACCCACTCTGTCCCGCACGTTCGTTCCAGGCTGGCCACTCAGTCATCAGCAGGCTGGGCATCGGTTCCCTGGCCTGGCCTGGCCTCGCCCCGCCCCCCCTCCCGCCCTCATCCTCATCCTCATCCTCGCATCCGCAAACCCCGGTAGGGTGTCTGCTGTAGTGCACCGCAGGCATGTGCCCGCGCAGGAAAATTGGTACAGATCGTCACCAGGGGTTCGCACGTGGTCCCCCACCGTACTACTGATCTGGCCCAATGGTGCTTACGTGCCCAGTGCTGATGGGATGGGCGGTTTTCACCATGGTATGAACGATCCATGCCACTGCTTGCGAATGAATTGCCTAAACCCTAGTGCTCGCATGCATCTTCGATGTGCACGTCGCCAGCCGCGCGCTGGGTTGCCGCCATGGACCTGTCCTAGCGTGCACAAAACGAACGTACATTCGTTGGCCGGCTACGGATCCAGCAGGGTCGGTGGGCGGGGCGGGCCTGGACTTCAGACCGTGCATATCTTGTACGACACTTACTACACGCACACGCACACACACGCACATACACGCGCGTCTACCTTTGCTTGCCCGCACTTTGATCGATTACACACAGCAGCGGGGAATCGGCCGGGCGAATGGAACGGAACCGCAGCAGCAGTAGCGCAACCTACCGTACCTCCGCTCACCCACTCTGTCCCGCACGTTCGTTCCAGGCTGGCCACTCAGTCATCAGCAGGCTGGGCATCGGTTCCCTGGCCTGGCCTGGCCTCGCCCCGCCCCCCCTCCCGCCCTCATCCTCATCCTCATCCTCGCATCCGCAAACCCCGGTAGGGTGTCTGCTGTAGTGCACCGCAGGCATGTGCCCGCGCAGGAAAATTGGTACAGATCGTCACCAGGGGTTCGCACGTGGTCCCCCACCGTACTACTGATCTGGCCCAATGGTGCTTACGTGCCCAGTGCTGATGGGATGGGCGGTTTTCACCATGGTATGAACGATCCATGCCACTGCTTGCGAATGAATTGCCTAAACCCTAGTGCTCGCATGCATCTTCGATGTGCACGTCGCCAGCCGCGCGCTGGGTTGCCGCCATGGACCTGTCCTAGCGTGCACAAAACGAACGTACATTCGTTGGCCGGCTACGGATCCAGCAGGGTCGGTGGGCGGGGCGGGCCTGGACTTCAGACCGTGCATATCTTGTACGACACTTACTACACGCACACGCACACACACGCACATACACGCGCGTCTACCTTTGCTTGCCCGCGCTTTGATCGATTACACACAGCAGCGGGGAATCGGCCGGGCGAATGGAACGGAACCGCAGCAGCAGTAGCGCAACCTACCGTACCTCCGCTCACCCACTCTGTCCCGCACGTTCGTTCCAGGCTGGCCACTCAGTCATCAGCAGGCTGGGCATCGGTTCCCTGGCCTGGCCTGGCCTCGCCCCGCCCCCCCTCCCGCCCTCATCCTCATCCTCATCCTCGCATCCGCAAACCCCGGTAGGGTGTCTGCTGTAGTGCACCGCAGGCATGTGCCCGCGCAGGAAAATTGGTACAGATCGTCACCAGGGGTTCGCACGTGGTCCCCCACCGTACTACTGATCTGGCCCAATGGTGCTTACGTGCCCAGTGCTGATGGGATGGGCGGTTTTCACCATGGTATGAACGATCCATGCCACTGCTTGCGAATGAATTGCCTAAACCCTAGTGCTCGCATGCATCTTCGACGTGCGCGTCGCCAGCCGCGCGCTGGGTTGCCGCCATGGACCTGTCCTAGCGTGCACAAAACGAACGTACATTCGTTGGCCGGCTACGGATCCAGCAGGGTCGGTGGGCGGGGCGGGCCTGGACTTCAGACCGTGCATATCTTGTACGACACTTACTACACGCACACGCACACACACGCACATACACGCGCGTCTACCTTTGCTTGCCCGCGCTTTGATCGATTACACACAGCAGCGGGGAATCGGCCGGGCGAATGGAACGGAACCGCAGCAGCAGTAGCGCAACCTACCGTACCTCCGCTCACCCACTCTGTCCCGCACGTTCGTTCCAGGCTGGCCACTCAGTCATCAGCAGGCTGGGCATCGGTTCCCTGGCCTGGCCTGGCCTCGCCCCGCCCCCCCTCCCGCCCTCCCTCCCGCCCTCATCCTCATCCTCGCATCCGCAAACCCCGGTAGGGTGTCTGCTGTAGTGCACCGCAGGCATGTGCCCGCGCAGGAAAATTGGTACAGATCGTCACCAGGGGTTCGCACGTGGTCCCCCACCGTACTACTGATCTGGCCCAATGGTGCTTACGTGCCCAGTGCTGATGGGATGGGAGGTTTTCACCATGGTATGAACGATCCATGCCACTGCTTGCGAATGAATTGCCTAAACCCGAGTGCTCGCATGCATCTTCGATGTGCACGTCGCCAGCCGCGCGCTGGGTTGCCGCCATGGACCTGTCCTAGCGTGCACAAAACGAACGTACATTCGTTGGCCGGCTACGGATCCAGCAGGGTCGGTGGGCGGGGCGGGCCTGGACTTCAGACCGTGCATATCTTGTACGACACTTACTACACGCACACGCACACACACGCACATACACGCGCGTCTACCTTTGCTTGCCCGCGCTTTGATCGATTACACACAGCAGCGGGGAATCGGCCGGGCGAATGGAACGGAACCGCAGCAGCAGTAGCGCAACCTACCGTACCTCCGCTCACCCACTCTGTCCCGCACGTTCGTTCCAGGCTGGCCACTCAGTCATCAGCAGGCTGGGCATCGGTTCCCTGGCCTGGCCTGGCCTCGCCCCGCCCCCCCTCCCGCCCTCCCTCCCGCCCTCATCCTCATCCTCGCATCCGCAAACCCCGGTAGGGTGTCTGCTGTAGTGCACCGCAGGCATGTGCCCGCGCAGGAAAATTGGTACAGATCGTCACCAGGGGTTCGCACGTGGTCCCCCACCGTACTACTGATCTGGCCCAATGGTGCTTACGTGCCCAGTGCTGATGGGATGGGCGGTTTTCACCATGGTATGAACGATCCATGCCACTGCTTGCGAATGAATTGCCTAAACCCGAGTGCTCGCATGCATCTTCGATGTGCACGTCGCCAGCCGCGCGCTGGGTTGCCGCCATGGACCTGTCCTAGCGTGCACAAAACGAACGTACATTCGTTGGCCGGCTACGGATCCAGCAGGGTCGGTGGGCGGGGCGGGCCTGGACTTCAGACCGTGCATATCTTGTACGACACTTACTACACGCACACGCACACACACGCACATACACGCGCGTCTACCTTTGCTTGCCCGCGCTTTGATCGATTACACACAGCAGCGGGGAATCGGCCGGGCGAATGGAACGGAACCGCAGCAGCAGTAGCGCAACCTACCGTACCTCCGCTCACCCACTCTGTCCCGCACGTTCGTTCCAGGCTGGCCACTCAGTCATCAGCAGGCTGGGCATCGGTTCCCTGGCCTGGCCTGGCCTCGCCCCGCCCCCCCTCCCGCCCTCCCTCCCGCCCTCATCCTCATCCTCGCATCCGCAAACCCCGGTAGGGTGTCTGCTGTAGTGCACCGCAGGCATGTGCCCGCGCAGGAAAATTGGTACAGATCGTCACCAGGGGTTCGCACGTGGTCCCCCACCGTACTACTGATCTGGCCCAATGGTGCTTACGTGCCCAGTGCTGATGGGATGGGCGGTTTTCACCATGGTATGAACGATCCATGCCACTGCTTGCGAATGAATTGCCTAAACCCGAGTGCTCGCATGCATCTTCGATGTGCACGTCGCCAGCCGCGCGCTGGGTTGCCGCCATGGACCTGTCCTAGCGTGCACAAAACGAACGTACATTCGTTGGCCGGCTACGGATCCAGCAGGGTCGGTGGGCGGGGCGGGCCTGGACTTCAGACCGTGCATATCTTGTACGACACTTACTACACGCACACGCACACACACGCACATACACGCGCGTCTACCTTTGCTTGCCCGCGCTTTGATCGATTACACACAGCAGCGGGGAATCGGCCGGGCGAATGGAACGGAACCGCAGCAGCAGTAGCGCAACCTACCGTACCTCCGCTCACCCACTCTGTCCCGCACGTTCGTTCCAGGCTGGCCACTCAGTCATCAGCAGGCTGGGCATCGGTTCCCTGGCCTGGCCTGGCCTCGCCCCGCCCCCCCTCCCGCCCTCCCTCCGCCCTCATCCTCATCCTCGCATCCGCAAACCCCGGTAGGGTGTCTGCTGTAGTGCACCGCAGGCATGTGCCCGCGCAGGAAAATTGGTACAGATCGTCACCAGGGGTTCGCACGTGGTCCCCCACCGTACTACTGATCTGGCCCAATGGTGCTTACGTGCCCAGTGCTGATGGGATGGGCGGTTTTCACCATGGTATGAACGATCCATGCCACTGCTTGCGAATGAATTGCCTAAACCCGAGTGCTCGCATGCATCTTCGATGTGCACGTCGCCAGCCGCGCGCTGGGTTGCCGCCATGGACCTGTCCTAGCGTGCACAAAACGAACGTACATTCGTTGGCCGGCTACGGATCCAGCAGGGTCGGTGGGCGGGGCGGGCCTGGACTTCAGACCGTGCATATCTTGTACGACACTTACTACACGCACACGCACACACACGCACATACACGCGCGTCTACCTTTGCTTGCCCGCACTTTGATCGATTACACACAGCAGCGGGGAATCGGCCGGGCGAATGGAACGGAACCGCAGCAGCAGTAGCGCAACCTACCGTACCTCCGCTCACCCACTCTGTCCCGCACGTTCGTTCCAGGCTGGCCACTCAGTCATCAGCAGGCTGGGCATCGGTTCCCTGGCCTGGCCTGGCCTCGCCCCGCCCCCCCTCCCGCCCTCATCCTCATCCTCATCCTCGCATCCGCAAACCCCGGTAGGGTGTCTGCTGTAGTGCACCGCAGGCATGTGCCCGCGCAGGAAAATTGGTACAGATCGTCACCAGGGGTTCGCACGTGGTCCCCCACCGTACTACTGATCTGGCCCAATGGTGCTTACGTGCCCAGTGCTGATGGGATGGGCGGTTTTCACCATGGTATGAACGATCCATGCCACTGCTTGCGAATGAATTGCCTAAACCCTAGTGCTCGCATGCATCTTCGATGTGCACGTCGCCAGCCGCGCGCTGGGTTGCCGCCATGGACCTGTCCTAGCGTGCACAAAACGAACGTACATTCGTTGGCCGGCTACGGATCCAGCAGGGTCGGTGGGCGGGGCGGGCCTGGACTTCAGACCGTGCATATCTTGTACGACACTTACTACACGCACACGCACACACACGCACATACACGCGCGTCTACCTTTGCTTGCCCGCACTTTGATCGATTACACACAGCAGCGGGGAATCGGCCGGGCGAATGGAACGGAACCGCAGCAGCAGTAGCGCAACCTACCGTACCTCCGCTCACCCACTCTGTCCCGCACGTTCGTTCCAGGCTGGCCACTCAGTCATCAGCAGGCTGGGCATCGGTTCCCTGGCCTGGCCTGGCCTCGCCCCGCCCCCCCTCCCGCCCTCATCCTCATCCTCATCCTCGCATCCGCAAACCCCGGTAGGGTGTCTGCTGTAGTGCACCGCAGGCATGTGCCCGCGCAGGAAAATTGGTACAGATCGTCACCAGGGGTTCGCACGTGGTCCCCCACCGTACTACTGATCTGGCCCAATGGTGCTTACGTGCCCAGTGCTGATGGGATGGGCGGTTTTCACCATGGTATGAACGATCCATGCCACTGCTTGCGAATGAATTGCCTAAACCCTAGTGCTCACATGCATCTTCGATGTGCACGTCGCCAGCCGCGCGCTGGGTTGCCGCCATGGACCTGTCCTAGCGTGCACAAAACGAACGTACATTCGTTGGCCGGCTACGGATCCAGCAGGGTCGGTGGGCGGGGCGGGCCTGGACTTCAGACCGTGCATATCTTGTACGACACTTACTACACGCACACGCACACACACGCACATACACGCGCGTCTACCTTTGCTTGCCCGCGCTTTGATCGATTACACACAGCAGCGGGGAATCGGCCGGGCGAATGGAACGGAACCGCAGCAGCAGTAGCGCAACCTACCGTACCTCCGCTCACCCACTCTGTCCCGCACGTTCGTTCCAGGCTGGCCACTCAGTCATCAGCAGGCTGGGCATCGGTTCCCTGGCCTGGCCTGGCCTCGCCCCGCCCCCCCTCCCGCCCTCATCCTCATCCTCATCCTCGCATCCGCAAACCCCGGTAGGGTGTCTGCTGTAGTGCACCGCAGGCATGTGCCCGCGCAGGAAAATTGGTACAGATCGTCACCAGGGGTTCGCACGTGGTCCCCCACCGTACTACTGATCTGGCCCAATGGTGCTTACGTGCCCAGTGCTGATGGGATGGGCGGTTTTCACCATGGTATGAACGATCCATGCCACTGCTTGCGAATGAATTGCCTAAACCCTAGTGCTCACATGCATCTTCGATGTGCACGTCGCCAGCCGCGCGCTGGGTTGCCGCCATGGACCTGTCCTAGCGTGCACAAAACGAACGTACATTCGTTGGCCGGCTACGGATCCAGCAGGGTCGGTGGGCGGGGCGGGCCTGGACTTCAGACCGTGCATATCTTGTACGACACTTACTACACGCACACGCACACACACGCACATACACGCGCGTCTACCTTTGCTTGCCCGCGCTTTGATCGATTACACACAGCAGCGGGGAATCGGCCGGGCGAATGGAACGGAACCGCAGCAGCAGTAGCGCAACCTACCGTACCTCCGCTCACCCACTCTGTCCCGCACGTTCGTTCCAGGCTGGCCACTCAGTCATCAGCAGGCTGGGCATCGGTTCCCTGGCCTGGCCTGGCCTCGCCCCGCCCCCCCTCCCGCCCTCATCCTCATCCTCATCCTCGCATCCGCAAACCCCGGTAGGGTGTCTGCTGTAGTGCACCGCAGGCATGTGCCCGCGCAGGAAAATTGGTACAGATCGTCACCAGGGGTTCGCACGTGGTCCCCCACCGTACTACTGATCTGGCCCAATGGTGCTTACGTGCCCAGTGCTGATGGGATGGGCAGTTTTCACCATGGTATGAACGATCCATGCCACTGCTTGCGAATGAATTGCCTAAACCCTAGTGCTCACATGCATCTTCGATGTGCACGTCGCCAGCCGCGCGCTGGGTTGCCGCCATGGACCTGTCCTAGCGTGCACAAAACGAACGTACATTCGTTGGCCGGCTACGGATCCAGCAGGGTCGGTGGGCGGGGCGGGCCTGGACTTCAGACCGTGCATATCTTGTACGACACTTACTACACGCACACGCACACACACGCACATACACGCGCGTCTACCTTTGCTTGCCCGCGCTTTGATCGATTACACACAGCAGCGGGGAATCGGCCGGGCGAATGGAACGGAACCGCAGCAGCAGTAGCGCAACCTACCGTACCTCCGCTCACCCACTCTGTCCCGCACGTTCGTTCCAGGCTGGCCACTCAGTCATCAGCAGGCTGGGCATCGGTTCCCTGGCCTGGCCTGGCCTCGCCCCGCCCCCCCCTCCCGCCCTCATCCTCATCCTCGCATCCGCAAACCCCGGTAGGGTGTCTGCTGTAGTGCACCGCAGGCATGTGCCCGCGCAGGAAAATTGGTACAGATCGTCACCAGGGGTTCGCACGTGGTCCCCCACCGTACTACTGATCTGGCCCAATGGTGCTTACGTGCCCAGTGCTGATGGGATGGGCGGTTTTCACCATGGTATGAACGATCCATGCCACTGCTTGCGAATGAATTGCCTAAACCCTAGTGCTCACATGCATCTTCGATGTGCACGTCGCCAGCCGCGCGCTGGGTTGCCGCCATGGACCTGTCCTAGCGTGCACAAAACGAACGTACATTCGTTGGCCGGCTACGGATCCAGCAGGGTCGGTGGGCGGGGCGGGCCTGGACTTCAGACCGTGCATATCTTGTACGACACTTACTACACGCACACGCACACACACGCACATACACGCGCGTCTACCTTTGCTTGCCCGCGCTTTGATCGATTACACACAGCAGCGGGGAATCGGCCGGGCGAATGGAACGGAACCGCAGCAGCAGTAGCGCAACCTACCGTACCTCCGCTCACCCACTCTGTCCCGCACGTTCGTTCCAGGCTGGCCACTCAGTCATCAGCAGGCTGGGCATCGGTTCCCTGGCCTGGCCTGGCCTCGCCCCGCCCCCCCTCCCGCCCTCATCCTCATCCTCATCCTCGCATCCGCAAACCCCGGTAGGGTGTCTGCTGTAGTGCACCGCAGGCATGTGCCCGCGCAGGAAAATTGGTACAGATCGTCACCAGGGGTTCGCACGTGGTCCCCCACCGTACTACTGATCTGGCCCAATGGTGCTTACGTGCCCAGTGCTGATGGGATGGGCGGTTTTCACCATGGTATGAACGATCCATGCCACTGCTTGCGAATGAATTGCCTAAACCCTAGTGCTCGCATGCATCTTCGATGTGCACGTCGCCAGCCGCGCGCTGGGTTGCCGCCATGGACCTGTCCTAGCGTGCACAAAACGAACGTACATTCGTTGGCCGGCTACGGATCCAGCAGGGTCGGTGGGCGGGGCGGGCCTGGACTTCAGACCGTGCATATCTTGTACGACACTTACTACACGCACACGCACACACACGCACATACACGCGCGTCTACCTTTGCTTGCCCGCACTTTGATCGATTACACACAGCAGCGGGGAATCGGCCGGGCGAATGGAACGGAACCGCAGCAGCAGTAGCGCAACCTACCGTACCTCCGCTCACCCACTCTGTCCCGCACGTTCGTTCCAGGCTGGCCACTCAGTCATCAGCAGGCTGGGCATCGGTTCCCTGGCCTGGCCTGGCCTCGCCCCGCCCCCCCTCCCGCCCTCATCCTCATCCTCATCCTCGCATCCGCAAACCCCGGTAGGGTGTCTGCTGTAGTGCACCGCAGGCATGTGCCCGCGCAGGAAAATTGGTACAGATCGTCACCAGGGGTTCGCACGTGGTCCCCCACCGTACTACTGATCTGGCCCAATGGTGCTTACGTGCCCAGTGCTGATGGGATGGGCGGTTTTCACCATGGTATGAACGATCCATGCCACTGCTTGCGAATGAATTGCCTAAACCCTAGTGCTCACATGCATCTTCGATGTGCACGTCGCCAGCCGCGCGCTGGGTTGCCGCCATGGACCTGTCCTAGCGTGCACAAAACGAACGTACATTCGTTGGCCGGCTACGGATCCAGCAGGGTCGGTGGGCGGGGCGGGCCTGGACTTCAGACCGTGCATATCTTGTACGACACTTACTACACGCACACGCACACACACGCACATACACGCGCGTCTACCTTTGCTTGCCCGCGCTTTGATCGATTACACACAGCAGCGGGGAATCGGCCGGGCGAATGGAACGGAACCGCAGCAGCAGTAGCGCAACCTACCGTACCTCCGCTCACCCACTCTGTCCCGCACGTTCGTTCCAGGCTGGCCACTCAGTCATCAGCAGGCTGGGCATCGGTTCCCTGGCCTGGCCTGGCCTCGCCCCGCCCCCCCTCCCGCCCTCATCCTCATCCTCATCCTCGCATCCGCAAACCCCGGTAGGGTGTCTGCTGTAGTGCACCGCAGGCATGTGCCCGCGCAGGAAAATTGGTACAGATCGTCACCAGGGGTTCGCACATGGTCCCCCACCGTACTACTGATCTGGCCCAATGGTGCTTACGTGCCCAGTGCTGATGGGATGGGCGGTTTTCACCATGGTATGAACGATCCATGCCACTGCTTGCGAATGAATTGCCTAAACCCGAGTGCTCGCATGCATC
This sequence comes from Pleodorina starrii, assembly GCA_030267565.1. Classification (NCBI taxonomy): domain Eukaryota; kingdom Viridiplantae; phylum Chlorophyta; class Chlorophyceae; order Chlamydomonadales; family Volvocaceae; genus Pleodorina; species Pleodorina starrii. Next base: position 4,318 of record BRXU01000090.1, on the reverse strand, counting down.
TTCGATGTGCGCGTCGCCAGCCGCGCGCTGGGTTGCCGCCATGGACCTGTCCTAGCGTGCACAAAACGAACGTACATTCGTTGGCCGGCTACGGATCCAGCAGGGTCGGTGGGCGGGGCGGGCCTGGACTTCAGACCGTGCATATCTTGTACGACACTTACTACACGCACACGCACACACACGCACATACACGCGCGTCTACCTTTGCTTGCCCGCGCTTTGATCGATTACACACAGCAGCGGGGAATCGGCCGGGCGAATGGAACGGAACCGCAGCAGCAGTAGCGCAACCTACCGTACCTCCGCTCACCCACTCTGTCCCGCACGTTCGTTCCAGGCTGGCCACTCAGTCATCAGCAGGCTGGGCATCGGTTCCCTGGCCTGGCCTGGCCTCGCCCCGCCCCCCCTCCCCGCCCTCATCCTCATCCTCATCCTCGCATCCGCAAACCCCGGTAGGGTGTCTGCTGTAGTGCACCGCAGGCATGTGCCCGCGCAGGAAAATTGGTACAGATCGTCACCAGGGGTTCGCACGTGGTCCCCCACCGTACTACTGATCTGGCCCAATGGTGCTTACGTGCCCAGTGCTGATGGGATGGGCGGTTTTCACCATGGTATGAACGATCCATGCCACTGCTTGCGAATGAATTGCCTAAAGCCTAGTGCTCGCATGCATCTTCGATGTGCGCGTCGCCAGCCGCGCGCTGGGTTGCCGCCATGGACCTGTCCTAGCGTGCACAAAACGAACGTACATTCGTTGGCCGGCTACGGATCCAGCAGGGTCGGTGGGCGGGGCGGGCCTGGACTTCAGACCGTGCATATCTTGTACGACACTTACTACACGCACACGCACACACACGCACATACACGCGCGTCTACCTTTGCTTGCCCGCGCTTTGATCGATTACACACAGCAGCGGGGAATCGGCCGGGCGAATGGAACGGAACCGCAGCAGCAGTAGCGCAACCTACCGTACCTCCGCTCACCCACTCTGTCCCGCACGTTCGTTCCAGGCTGGCCACTCAGTCATCAGCAGGCTGGGCATCGGTTCCCTGGCCTGGCCTGGCCTCGCCCCCGCCCCCCCCCCGCCCTCATCCTCATCCTCATCCTCGCATCCGCAAACCCCGGTAGGGTGTCTGCTGTAGTGCACCGCAGGCATGTGCCCGCGCAGGAAAATTGGTACAGATCGTCACCAGGGATTCGCACGTGGTCCCCCACCGTACTACTGATCTGGCCCAATGGTGCTTACGTGCCCAGTGCTGATGGGATGGGCGGTTTTCACCATGGTATGAACGATCCATGCCACTGCTTGCGAATGAATTGCCTAAACCCGAGTGCTCGCATGCATCTTCGATGTGCACGTCGCCAGCCGCGCGCTGGGTTGCCGCCATGGACCTGTCCTAGCGTGCACAAAACGAACGTACATTCGTTGGCCGGCTACGGATCCAGCAGGGTCGGTGGGCGGGGCGGGCCTGGACTTCAGACCGTGCATATCTTGTACGACACTTACTACACGCACACGCACACACACGCACATACACGCGCGTCTACCTTTGCTTGCCCGCACTTTGATCGATTACACACAGCAGCGGGGAATCGGCCGGGCGAATGGAACGGAACCGCAGCGGCAGTAGCACAACCTACCGTACCTCCGCTCACCCACTCTGTCCCGCACGTTCGTTCCAGGCTGGCCACTCAGTCATCAGCAGGCTGGGCATCGGTTCCCTGGCCTGGCCTGGCCTCGCCCCGCCCCCCCTCCCGCCCTCATCCTCATCCTCATCCTCGCATCCGCAAACCCCGGTAGGGTGTCTGCTGTAGTGCACCGCAGGCATGTGCCCGCGCAGGAAAATTGGTACAGATCGTCACCAGGGGTTCGCACGTGGTCCCCCACCGTACTACTGATCTGGCCCAATGGTGCTTACGTGCCCAGTGCTGATGGGATGGGCGGTTTTCACCATGGTATGAACGATCCATGCCACTGCTTGCGAATGAATTGCCTAAACCCTAGTGCTCGCATGCATCTTCGATGTGCGCGTCGCCAGCCGCACGCTGGGTTGCCGCCATGGACCTGTCCTAGCGTGCACAAAACGAACGTACATTCGTTGGCCGGCTACGGATCCAGCAGGGTCGGTGGGCGGGGCGGGCCTGGACTTCAGACCGTGCATATCTTGTACGACACTTACTACACGCACACGCACACACACGCACATACACGCGCGTCTACCTTTGCTTGCCCGCACTTTGATCGATTACACACAGCAGCGGGGAATCGGCCGGGCGAATGGAACGGAACCGCAGCAGCAGTAGCGCAACCTACCGTACCTCCGCTCACCCACTCTGTCCCGCACGTTCGTTCCAGGCTGGCCACTCAGTCATCAGCAGGCTGGGCATCGGTTCCCTGGCCTGGCCTGGCCTCGCCCCGCCCCCCCTCCCGCCCTCATCCTCATCCTCGCATCCGCAAACCCCGGTAGGGTGTCTGCTGTAGTGCACCGCAGGCATGTGCCCGCGCAGGAAAATTGGTACAGATCGTCACCAGGGATTCGCACGTGGTCCCCCACCGTACTACTGATCTGGCCCAATGGTGCTTACGTGCCCAGTGCTGATGGGATGGGCGGTTTTCACCATGGTATGAACGATCCATGCCACTGCTTGCGAATGAATTGCCTAAACCCGAGTGCTCGCATGCATCTTCGATGTGCACGTCGCCAGCCGCGCGCTGGGTTGCCGCCATGGACCTGTCCTAGCGTGCACAAACGAACGTACATTCGTTGGCCGGCTACGGATCCAGCAGGGTCGGTGGGCGGGGCGGGCCTGGACTTCAGACCGTGCATATCTTGTACGACACTTACTACACGCACACGCACACACACGCACATACACGCGCGTCTACCTTTGCTTGCCCGCACTTTGATCGATTACACACAGCAGCGGGGAATCGGCCGGGCGAATGGAACGGAACCGCAGCAGCAGTAGCGCAACCTACCGTACCTCCGCTCACCCACTCTGTCCCGCACGTTCGTTCCAGGCTGGCCACTCAGTCATCAGCAGGCTGGGCATCGGTTCCCTGGCCTGGCCTGGCCTCGCCCCGCCCCCCCTCCCGCCCTCATCCTCATCCTCGCATCCGCAAACCCCGGTAGGGTGTCTGCTGTAGTGCACCGCAGGCATGTGCCCGCGCAGGAAAATTGGTACAGATCGTCACCAGGGATTCGCACGTGGTCCCCCACCGTACTACTGATCTGGCCCAATGGTGCTTACGTGCCCAGTGCTGATGGGATGGGCGGTTTTCACCATGGTATGAACGATCCATGCCACTGCTTGCGAATGAATTGCCTAAACCCGAGTGCTCGCATGCATCTTCGATGTGCACGTCGCCAGCCGCGCGCTGGGTTGCCGCCATGGACCTGTCCTAGCGTGCACAAAACGAACGTACATTCGTTGGCCGGCTACGGATCCAGCAGGGTCGGTGGGCGGGGCGGGCCTGGACTTCAGACCGTGCATATCTTGTACGACACTTACTACACGCACACGCACACACACGCACATACACGCGCGTCTACCTTTGCTTGCCCGCGCTTTGATCGATTACACACAGCAGCGGGGAATCGGCCGGGCGAATGGAACGGAACCGCAGCAGCAGTAGCGCAACCTACCGTACCTCCGCTCACCCACTCTGTCCCGCACGTTCGTTCCAGGCTGGCCACTCAGTCATCAGCAGGCTGGGCATCGGTTCCCTGGCCTGGCCTGGCCTCGCCCCGCCCCCCCTCCCGCCCTCATCCTCATCCTCATCCTCGCATCCGCAAACCCCGGTAGGGTGTCTGCTGTAGTGCACCGCAGGCATGTGCCCGCGCAGGAAAATTGGTACAGATCGTCACCAGGGGTTCGCACGTGGTCCCCCACCGTACTACTGATCTGGCCCAATGGTGCTTACGTGCCCAGTGCTGATGGGATGGGCGGTTTTCACCATGGTATGAACGATCCATGCCACTGCTTGCGAATGAATTGCCTAAACCCGAGTGCTCGCATGCATCTTCGATGTGCGCGTCGCCAGCCGCGCGCTGGGTTGCCGCCATGGACCTGTCCTAGCGTGCACAAAACGAACGTACATTCGTTGGCCGGCTACGGATCCAGCAGGGTCGGTGGGCGGGGCGGGCCTGGACTTCAGACCGTGCATATCTTGTACGACACTTACTACACGCACACGCACACACACGCACATACACGCGCGTCTACCTTTGCTTGCCCGCACTTTGATCGATTACACACAGCAGCGGGGAATCGGCCGGGCGAATGGAACGGAACCGCAGCAGCAGTAGCGCAACC
>BRXU01000089.1:0-68595 GCA_030267565.1 Pleodorina starrii | reverse complement strand
CCCCGTAGACCCCACGGGTAAACCCCGTAGACCCGCAGGCCAGACCCGTAGACCCGCGGACCAGCCCCGTAGACCCGCAGGCCAGCCCCGTAGACCCACGGGTAAGCACCTTAGACCCACGTGCCAGACCCATAGACCCGCGGGTCAGCCCCGTAGACCCACGGGCCAGCCCCGTAGACCCATGGGCCAGCCCCGTAAACCCGCGGGCCAGACCCGTAGACCCTCGGGCCAGACCCGTAGACCCGCAGGCCAGCCCCGTAGACCCGCAGGCCAGCCCCGTAGACCCACGGGCCAGCCCCGTAGACCCGCAGGCCAGCCCCGTAGACCCACGGGCCAGCCCCGTAGACCCGCAGGCCAGCCCCGTAGACCCACGGGCCAGCCCTGTAAACCCGCGGGCCAGCCCCCGTAGACCTACGGGCCGGCCCCGTAGACCCACAGGCCAGCCCCGTAGACCTACGGGCCAGCCCAGTAGACCCACGGGTCAGCCCCGTAGACCCGCAGGCCAGCCCCGTAGACCCACGGGCCAGCAACGTAGACCCGCGGGCCAGACCCGTAGACCCTCGGGCCAGCCCCGTAGACCCGCGGGCCAGCCCCGTAGACCCACGGGCCAGCCCCGTAGACCCACAGGCCAGACCCGTAGACCCACGGGCCAGCCCCGTAGACCCACGTGCATGACCCGTAGACCCACGGGCCAGCCCCGTAGACCCACGTGCATGACCCGTAGACCCACGGGCCAGCCCCGTAGACCAACGGGCCAGCCCCGTAGACCCTCGGGCCAGCCCCGTAGACCCTCGGGCCATCCCCGTAGACCCACGGGCCAGCCCCGTAGACCCACAGGCCAGACCCGTAGACCCTCGGGCCATCCCCGTAGACCCGCGGGCCAGCCCCCGTAGACATACGGGCCAGCCCCGTAGACCCACAGGCCAGCCCCGTAGACCCACGGGTCAGCCCCGTAGACCCACGTGCCAGACCCGTAAACCCGCGGGTCAGCCCCGTAGACCCACGGGCCAGCCCCGTAGACCCGCAGGCCAGCCCCGTAGACCCACGGGCCAGCCCCTTAGACCTACGTGCATGACCCGTAGACCCACGGGCCAGCCCCGTAGACCCACGTGCATGACCCGTAGACCCAAGGGCCAGCCCCGTAGACCATCGGGCCAGCCCCGTAGACCCGCAGGCCAGACCCGTAGACCCGCGGGCCAGACCCGTAGACCCACGGGCCAGCCCCGTAGACTCACGGGCCAGCCCCGTAGACCCACGGGTAGGTCCCGTGGACCCGCAGGCCAGACCCGTAGACCCGCAGGCCAGACCCGTAGACCCGCGGACCAGCCCCGTAGACCCACGGGCCAGCACCGTAGACCTGCAGGCCAGCCCCGTAAACCCACGGGTATGCCCCGTAGACCCCCAGTCCAGCCCAATAGACCCACGGGTAGGCCCCGTAGACCCACGGACCAGCCCCGTAGACCCACGTGCCTGACCCGTAGACCCACGGGCCAGCCCCGTAGACCCACAGGCCAGACCCGTAGACCCACGGGCCAGCCCCGTAGACCCACGTGCATGACCCGTAGACCCACGGGCCAGCCCCGTAGACCCACGTGCATGACCCATAGACCCACGGGCCAGCCCCGTAGACCCACGGGTCAGCCCCATAGACCCACGTGCCAGACCCGTAGACCCGCGGGTCAGCCCCGTAGACCAACGGGCCAGCCCCGTAGACCCGCAGGCCAGACCCGTAGACCCGCGGGCCAGACCCATAGACCCACGGGCCAGCCCCGTAGACTCACGGGCCAGCCCCGTAGACCCACGGGTAGGTCCCGTGGACCCGCAGGCCAGCCCCGTAGACCCGCAGGCCAGACCCGTAGACCCGCGGACCAGCCCCGTAGACCCGCAGGCCAGCCCCGTAGACCCACGGGTAAGCACCTTAGACCCACGTGCCAGACCCATAGACCCGCGGGTCAGCCCCGTAGACCCACGGGCCAGCCCCGTAGACCCATGGGCCAGCCCCGTAAACCCGCGGGCCAGACCCGTAGACCCTCGGGCCAGACCCGTAGACCCGCAGGCCAGCCCCGTAGACCCGCAGGCCAGCCCCGTAGCCCCACGGGTCAGCCCCGTAGACCCGCAGGCCAGCCCCGTAGACCCACGGGCCAGCCCCGTAGACCCGCAGGCCAGCCCCGTAGACCCACGGGCCAGCCCTGTAAACCCGCGGGCCAGCCCCCGTAGACCTACGGGCCAGCCCCGTAGACCCACAGGCCAGCCCCGTAGACCTACGGGCCAGCCCAGTAGACCCACGGGTCAGCCCCGTAGACCCGCAGGCCAGCCCCGTAGACCCACGGGCCAGCAACGTAGACCCGCGGGCCAGACCCGTAGACCCTCGGGCCAGCCCCGTAGACCCGCGGGCCAGCCCCGTAGACCCACGGGCCAGCCCCGTAGACCCACAGGCCAGACCCGTAGACCCACGGGCCAGCCCCGTAGACCCACGTGCATGACCCGTAGACCCACGGGTAGGCCCCGTAGACCCACGTGCATGACCCGTAGACCCACGGGCCAGCCCCGTAGACCAACGGGCCAGCCCCGTAGACCCTCGGGCCAGCCCCGTAGACCCTCGGGCCATCCCCGTAGACCCACGGGCCAGCCCCGTAGACCCACAGGCCAGACCCGTAGACCCTCGGGCCATCCCCGTAGACCCGCGGGCCAGCCCCCGTAGACATACGGGCCAGCCCCGTAGACCCACAGGCCAGCCCCGTAGACCCACGGTTCAGCCCCGTAGACCCACGTGCCAGACCCGTAACCCCGCGGGTCAGCCACGTAGACCCACGGGCCAGCCCCGTATACCCGCAGGCCAGACCCGTAAACCCGCGGGCCAGACCCGTAGACCCACGGGCCAGACCCGTAGACCCGCAGGCCAGCCCCGTAGACCCACGGGCCAGCAACGTAGACCCACGTGCATGACCCGTAGACCCTCGGGCCAGCCCCGTAGACCCGCGGGCCAGCCCCGTAGACCCACGGGCCAGCCCCGTAGACCCACAGGCCAGACCCGTAGACCCACGGGCCAGCCCCGTAGACCCACGTGCATGACCCGTAGACCCACGGGCCAGCCCCGTAGACCCACGTGCATGACCCGTAGACCCACGGGCCAGCCACGTAGACCAACGGGCCAGCCCCGTAGACCCTCGGGCCAGCCCCGTAGACCCTCGGGCCATCCCCGTAGACCCACGGGCCAGCCCCGTAGACCCACAGGCCAGACCCGTAGACCCTCGGGCCATCCCCGTAGACCCGCGGGCCAGCCCCCGTAGACCTACGGGCCAGCCCCGTAGACCCGCGGGTCAGCCCCGTAGACCCACGGGCCAGCCCCGTAGACCCGCAGGCCAGCCCCGTAGACCCACGGGCCAGCCCCGTAGACCCACGTGCATGACCCGTAGACCCGCAGGCCAGCCCCGTAGACCCACGGGCCAGACCCGTAGACCCGCGGGCCAGCCCCGTAGACCAACGGGCCAGCCCCGTAGACCCGCAGGCCAGACCCGTAGACCCGCGGGCCAGACCCGTAGACCCACGGGCCAGCCCCGTAGACTCACGGGCCAGCCCCGTAGACCCACGGGTAGGTCCCGTGGACCCGCAGGCCAGCCCCGTAGACCCGCAGGCCAGACCCGTAGACCCGCGGACCAGCCCCGTAGACCCACGGGCCAGCACCGTAGACCTGCAGGCCAGCCCCGTAGACCCACGGGTATGCCCCGTAGACCTCCAGTCCAGCCCAATAGACCCACGGGTAGGCCCCGTAGACCCACGGACCAGCCCCGTAGACCCACGTGCCTGACCTGTAGACCCACGGGCCAGCCCCGTAGACCCACAGGCCAGACCCGTAGACCCACGGGCCAGCCCCGTAGACCCACGTGCATGACCCGTAGACCCACGGCCCAGCCCCGTAGACCCACGTGCATGACCCGTAGACCCACGGGCCAGCCCCGTAGACCCACGGGTCAGCCCCATAGACCCACGTGCCAGACCCGTAGACCCGCGGGTCAGCCCCGTAGACCAACGGGCCAGCCCCGTAGACCCGCAGGCCAGACCCGTAGACCCGCGGGCCAGACCCGTAGACCCACGGGCCAGCCCCGTAGACTCACGGGCCAGCCCCGTAGACCCACGGGTAGGTCCCGTGGACCCGCAGGCCAGCCCCGTAGACCCGCAGGTCAGACCCGTAGACCCGCGGACCAGCCCCGTAGACCCGCAGGCCAGCCCCGTAGACCCGCAGGCCAGCCCCGTAGACCCACGGGCCAGCCCCTTAGACCCACAGGCCAGCCCCGTAGACCTACGGGCCAGCCCAGTAGACCCACGGGTCAGCCCCGTAGACCCACGTGCCAGACCCGTAAACCCGCGGGTCAGCCCCGTAGACCCACGGGCCAGCCCCGTATACCCGCAGGCCAGACCCGTAAACCCGCGGGCCAGACCCGTAGACCCACGGGCCAGACCCGTAGACCCGCAGGCCAGCCCCGTAGACCCACAGGCCATACCCGTAGACCCACGGGCCAGCCCCGTAGACCCACGTGCATGACCCGTAGACCCACGGGCCAGCCCCGTAGACCCACGTGCATGACCCGTAGACCCACGGGCCAGCCCCGTAGACCAACGGGCCAGCCCCGTAGACCCGCAGGCCAGACCCGTAGACCCACGGGCCAGACCCGTAGACCCACGGGCCAGCCCCGTAGACTCACGGGCCAGCCCCGTAGGCCCACGGGTAGGTCCCGTGGACCCGCAGGCCAGCCCCGTAGACCCGCAGGCCAGACCCGTAGACCCGCGGACCAGCCCCGTAGACCCACGGGCCAGCACCGTAGACCTGCAGGCCAGCCCCGTAGACCCACGGGTATGCCCCGTAGACCCCCAGTCCAGCCCAATAGACCCACGGGTAGGCCCCGTAGACCCACGGACCAGCCCCGTAGACCCACGTGCCTGACCCGTAGACCCACGGGCCAGCCCCGTAGACCCACAGGCCAGACCCGTAGACCCACGGGCCAGCCCCGTAGACCCACGTGCATGACCCGTAGACCCACGGGCCAGCCCCGTAGACCCACGTGCATGACCCGTAGACCCACGGGCCAGCCCCGTAGACCCACGGGTCAGCCCCGTAGACCCACGTGCCAGACCCGTAGACCCGCGGGTCAGCCCCGTAGACCAACGGGCCAGCCCCGTGGACCCGCAGGCCAGACCCGTAGACCCGCGGGCCAGACCCGTAGACCCACGGGCCAGACCCGTAGACTCACGGGCCAGCCCCGTAGACCCACGGGTAGGTCCCGTGGACCCACGTGCCAGACCCGTAAACCCGCAGGCCAGACCCGTAGACCCGCAGGCCAGCCCCGTAGACCCACGGGCCAGCCCTGTAAACCCGCGGGCCAGCCCCCGTAGACCCACGGGCCAGCCCTGTAAACCCGCGGACCAGCCCCGTAGACCCGCAGGCCAGCCCCGTAGACCCACGGGTAAGCACCTTAGACCCACGTGCCAGACCCATAGACCCGCGGGTCAGCCCCGTAGACCCACGGGCCAGCCCCGTAGACCCATGGGCCAGCCCCGTAAACCCGCGGGCCAGACCCGTAGACCCTCGGGCCAGACCCGTAGACCCGCAGGCCAGCCCCGTAGACCCGCAGGCCAGCCCTGTAGACCCACGGGTCAGCCCCGTAGACCCGCAGGCCAGCCCCGTAGACCCACGGGCCAGCCCCGTAGACCCGCAGGCCAGCCCCGTAGACCCACGGGCCAGCCCTGTAAACCCGCGGGCCAGCCCCCGTAGACCTACGGGCCAGCCCCGTAGACCCACAGGCCAGCCCCGTAGACCTACGGGCCAGCCCAGTAGACCCACGGGTCAGCCCCGTAGACCCGCAGGCCAGCCCCGTAGACCCACGGGCCAGCAACGTAGACCCGCGGGCCAGACCCGTAGACCCTCGGGCCAGCCCCGTAGACCCGCGGGCCAGCCCCGTAGACCCACGGGCCAGCCCCGTAGACCCACAGGCCAGACCCGTAGACCCACGGGCCAGCCCCGTAGACCCACGTGCATGACCCGTAGACCCACGGGCCAGCCCCGTAGACCCACGTGCATGACCCGTAGACCCACGGGCCAGCCCCGTAGACCAACGGGCCAGCCCCGTAGACCCACGGGCCAGCCCCGTATACCCGCAGGCCAGACCCGTAGACCCACGGGCCAGCCCCGTAGACCCACAGGCCAGACCCGTAGACCCTCGGGCCATCCCCGTAGACCCGCGGGCCAGCCCCCGTAGACATACGGGCCAGCCCCGTAGACCCACAGGCCAGCCCCGTAGACACACGGGTCAGCCCCGTAGACCCACGTGCCAGACCCGTAAACCCGCGGGTAAGCACCTTAGACCCACGTGCCAGCCCCGTAGACCCACGGGCCAGCCCCGTAGACCCACGTGCATGACCCGTAGACCCACGGGCCAGCCCCGTAGACCCACGGGCCAGACCCGTAGACCCACGTGCATGACCCGTAGACCCACGGGCCAGCCCCGTAGACCCACGTGCATGACCCATAGACCCACGGGCCAGCCCCGTAGACCCACGGGTCAGCCCCATAGACCCACGTGCATGACCCGTAGACCCTCGGTCCAGCCCCCGTAGACATACGGGCCAGCCCCGTAGACCCACGGGCCAGCCCCGTAGACTCACGGGCCAGCCCCGTAGACCCACGGGTAGGTCCCGTGGACCCGCAGGCCAGACCCGTAGACCCGCAGGCCAGACCCGTAGACCCGCGGACCAGCCCCGTAGACCCACGGGCCAGCACCGTAGACCTGCAGGCCAGCCCCGTAGACCCACGGTATACCCCGTAGACCCCCAGTCCAGCCCAATAGACCCACGGGTAGGCCCCGTAGACCCACGGACCAGCCCCGTAGACCCACGTGCCTGACCCGTAGACCCACGGGCCAGCCCCGTAGACCCACAGGCCAGACCCGTAGACCCACGGGCCAGCCCCGTAGACCCACGTGCATGACCCGTAGACCCACGGGCCAGCCCCGTAGACCCACGTGCATGACCCGTAGACCCACGGGCCAGCCCCGTAGACCCACGGGTCAGCCCCATAGACCCACGTGCCAGACCCGTAGACCCGCGGGTCAGCCCCGTAGACCATCGGGCCAGCCCCGTAGACCCGCAGGCCAGACCCGTAGACCCGCGGGCCAGACCCGTAGACCCACGGGCCAGCCCCGTAGACTCACGGGCCAGCCCCGTAGACCCACGGGTAGGTCCCGTGGACCCGCAGGCCAGCCCCGTAGACCCGCAGGCCAGATCCGTAGACCCGCGTACCAGCCCCGTAGACCCGCAGGCCAGCCCCGTAGACCCACGGGTAAGCACCTTAGACCCACGTGCCAGACCCATAGACCCGCGGGTCAGCCCCGTAGACCCACGGGCCAGCCCCGTAGACCCATGGGCCAGCCCCGTAAACCCGCGGGCCAGACCCGTAGACCCTCGGGCCAGACCCGTAGACCCGCAGGCCAGCCCCGTAGACCCGCAGGCCAGCCCCGTAGACCCACGGGTCAGCCCCGTAGACCCGCAGGCCAGCCCCGTAGACCCACGGGCCAGCCCCGTAGACCCGCAGGCCAGACCCGTAGACCCGCAGGCCAGACCCGTAGACCCGCGGACCAGCCCCGTAGACCCACGGGCCAGCACCGTAGACCTGCAGGCCAGCCCCGTAGACCCACGGGTATACCCCGTAGACCCCCAGTCCAGCCCAATAGACCCACGGGTAGGCCCCGTAGACCCACGGACCAGCCCCGTAGACCCACGTGCCTGACCCGTAGACCCACGGGCCAGCCCCGTAGACCCACAGGCCAGACCCGTAGACCCACGGGCCAGCCCCGTAGACCCACGTGCATGACCCGTAGACCCACGGGCCAGCCCCGTAGACCCACGTGCATGACCCGTAGACCCACGGGCCAGCCCCGTAGACCCACGGGTCAGCCCCATAGACCCACGTGCCAGACCCGTAGACCCGCGGGTCAGCCCCGTAGACCAACGGGCCAGCCCCGTAGACCCGCAGGCCAGACCCGTAGACCCGCGGGCCAGACCCGTAGACCCACGGGCCAGCCCCGTAGACTCACGGGCCAGCCCCGTAGACCCACGGGTAGGTCCCGTGGACCCGCAGGCCAGCCCCGTAGACCCGCAGGCCAGATCCGTAGACCCGCGTACCAGCCCCGTAGACCCGCAGGCCAGCCCCGTAGACCCACGGGTAAGCACCTTAGACCCACGTGCCAGACCCATAGACCCGCGGGTCAGCCCCGTAGACCCACGGGCCAGCCCCGTAGACCCATGGGCCAGCCCCGTAAACCCGCGGGCCAGACCCGTAGACCCTCGGGCCAGACCCGTAGACCCGCAGGCCAGCCCCGTAGACCCGCAGGCCAGCCCCGTAGACCCACGGGTCAGCCCCGTAGACCCGCAGGCCAGCCCCGTAGACCCACGGGCCAGCCCCGTAGACCCGCGCGCCAGACCCGTAAACCCACGGGCCAGCCCTGTAAACCCGCGGGCCAGCCCCCGTAGACCTACGGGCCAGCCCCGTAGACCCACAGGCCAACCCGTAGACCTACGGGCCAGCCCAGTAGACCCACGGGTCAGCCCCGTAGACCCACGTGCCAGACCCGTAAACCCGCGGGCCAGCCCCGTAGACCCACGGGCCAGCCCCGTATACCCGCAGGCCAGACCCGTAAACCCGCGGGCCAGACCCGTAGACCAACGGGCCAGACCCGTAGACCCGCAGGCCAGCCCCGTAGACCCACGGGCCAGCAACGTAGACCCGCGGGCCAGACCCGTAGACCCTCGGGCCAGCCCCGTAGACCCGCGGGCCAGCCCCGTAGACCCTCGGGCCAGCCCCGTAGACCCACAGGCCAGACCCGTAGACCCACGGGCCAGCCCCGTAGACCCACGTGCATGACCCGTAGACCCACGGGCCAGCCCCGTAGACCCACGTGCATGACCCGTAGACCCACGGGCCAGCCCCGTAGACCAACGGTCCAGGCCCGTAGACCCTCGGGCCAGCCCCGTAGACCCTCGGGCCATCCCCGTAGACCCACGGGCCAGCCCCGTAGACCCACAGGCCAGACCCGTAGACCCTCGGGCCATCCCCGTAGACCCGCGGGCCAGCCCCCGTAGACATACGGGCCAGCCCCGTAGACCCACGGGTCAGCCCCGTAGACCCACGTGCCAGACCCGTAAACCCGCGGGTCAGCCCCGTAGACCCACGGGCCAGCCCCGTAGACCCGCAGGCCAGCCCCGTAGACCCACGGGCCAGCCCCGTAGACCCACGTGCATGACCCGTAGACCCACGGGCCAGCCCCGTAGACCCACGTGCATGACCCGTAGACCCACGGGCCAGCCCCGTAGACCAACGGGCCAGCCCCGTAGACCCGCGGGCCAGACCCGTAGACCCGCGGGCCAGACCCGTAGACCCGCGGGCCAGACCCGTAGACCCACGGGCCAGCCCCGTAGACTCACGGGCCAGCCCCGTAGACCCACGGGTAGGTCCCGTGGACCCGCAGGCCAGCCCCGTAGACCCGCAGGCCAGATCCGTAGACCCGCGTACCAGCCCCGTAGACCCGCAGGCCAGCCCCGTAGACCCACGGGTAAGCACCTTAGACCCACGTGCCAGACCCATAGACCCGCGGGTCAGCCCCGTAGACCCACGGGCCAGCCCCGTAGACCCATGGGCCAGCCCCGTAAACCCGCGGGCCAGACCCGTAGACCCTCGGGCCAGACCCGTAGACCCGCAGGCCAGCCCCGTAGACCCGCAGGCCAGCCCCGTAGACCCACGGGTCAGCCCCGTAGACCCGCAGGCCAGCCCCGTAGACCCACGGGCCAGCCCCGTAGACCCGCAGGCCAGCCCCGTAAACCCACGGGCCAGCCCTGTAAACCCGCGGGCCAGCCCCCGTAGACCTACGGGCCAGCCCCGTAGACCCACAGGCCAACCCGTAGACCTACGGGCCAGCCCAGTAGACCCACGGGTCAGCCCCGTAGACCCACGTGCCAGACCCGTAAACCCGCGGGTCAGCCCCGTAGACCCACGGGCCAGCCCCGTATACCCGCAGGCCAGACCCGTAAACCCGCGGGCCAGACCCGTAGACCAACGGGCCAGACCCGTAGACCCGCAGGCCAGCCCCGTAGACCCACGGGCCAGCAACGTAGACCCGCGGGCCAGACCCGTAGACCCTCGGGCCAGCCCCGTAGACCCGCGGGCCAGCCCCGTAGACCCTCGGGCCAGCCCCGTAGACCCACAGGCCAGACCCGTAGACCCACGGGCCAGCCCCGTAGACCCACGTGCATGACCCGTAGACCCACGGGCCAGCCCCGTAGACCCACGTGCATGACCCGTAGACCCACGGGCCAGCCCCGTAGACCAACGGTCCAGGCCCGTAGACCCTCGGGCCAGCCCCGTAGACCCTCGGGCCATCCCCGTAGACCCACGGGCCAGCCCCGTAGACCCACAGGCCAGACCCGTAGACCCTCGGGCCATCCCCGTAGACCCGCGGGCCAGCCCCCGTAGACATACGGGCCAGCCCCGTAGACCCACGGGTCAGCCCCGTAGACCCACGTGCCAGACCCGTAAACCCGCGGGTCAGCCCCGTAGACCCACGGGCCAGCCCCGTAGACCCGCAGGCCAGCCCCGTAGACCCACGGGCCAGCCCCGTAGACCCACGGGCCAGCCCCGTAGACCCGCAGGCCAGACCCGTAGACCCGCAGGCCAGACCCGTAGACCCGCGGACCAGCCCCGTAGACCCACGGGCCAGCACCGTAGACCTGCAGGCCAGCCCCGTAGACCCACGGGTATGCCCCGTAGACCCCCAGTCCAGCCCAATAGACCCACGGGTAGGCCCCGTAGACCCACGGACCAGCCCCGTAGACCCACGTGCCTGACCCGTAGACCCACGGGCCAGCCCCGTAGACCCACAGGCCAGACCCGTAGACCCACGGGCCAGCCCCGTAGACCCACGTGCATGACCCGTAGACCCACGGGCCAGCCCCGTAGACCCACGTGCATGACCCATAGACCCACGGGCCAGCCCCGTAGACCCACGGGTCAGCCCCATAGACCCACGTGCCAGACCCGTAGACCCGCGGGTCAGCCCCGTAGACCCACGGGCCAGCCCCGTAGACCCGCAGGCCAGACCCGTAAACCCGCGGGCCAGACCCGTAGACCCACGGGCCAGACCCGTAGACCCGCAGGCCAGCCCCGTAGACCCACGGGCCAGCCCCGTAGACCCGCGGGCCAGACCCGTAGACCCTCGGGCCAGCCCCGTAGACCCGCGGGCCAGCCCCGTAGACCCACGGGCCAGCCCCGTAGACCCACGGGCCAGCCCCGTAGACCCACAGGCCATACCCGTAGACCCACGGGCCAGCCCCGTAGACCCACGTGCATGACCGGTAGACCCACGGGCCAGCCCCGTAGACCCACGTGCATGACCCGTAGACCCACGGGTAGGTCCCGTGGACCCGCAGGCCAGCCCCGTAGACCCGCAGGCCAGACCCGTAGACCCGCGGACCAGCCCCGTAGACCCGCAGGCCAGCCCCGTAGACCCGCAGGCCAGCCCCGTAGACCCACGGGCCAGCCCCGTAAACCCGCGCGCCAGACCCGTAGACCCTCGGGCCATCCCCGTAGACCCGCGGGCCAGCCCCCGTAGACCTACGGGCCAGCCCCGTAGACCCACAGGCCAGCCCCGTAGACCTACGGGCCAGCCCAGTAGACCCACGGGTCAGCCCCGTAGACCCACGTGCCAGACCCGTAAACCCGCGCGTCAGCCCCGTAGACCCACGGGCCAGCCCCGTATACCCGCAGGCCAGACCCGTAAACCCGCGGGCCAGACCCGTAGACCCACGGGCCAGACCCGTAGACCCGCAGGCCAGCCCCGTAGACCCACGGGCCAGCCCCGTAGACCCGCGGGCCAGCCCCGTAGACCCACGTGCATGACCCGTAGACCCACGGGCCAGCCCCGTAGACCCACGGGCCAGACCCGTAGACCAACGGGCCAGCCCCGTAGACCCGCAGGCCAGGCCCGTAGACCCGCGGGCCAGACCCGTAGACCCACGGGCCAGCCCCGTAGACTCACGGGCCAGCCCCGTAGACCCACGGGTAGGTCCCGTGGACCCGCAGGCCAGCCTCGTAGACCCGCAGGCCAGACCCGTAGACCCGCGGACCAGCCCCGTAGACCCACGGGCCAGCACCGTAGACCTGCAGGCCAGCCCCGTAGACCCACGGGTATGCCCCGTAGACCCCCAGTCCAGCCCAATAGACCCACGGGTAGGCCCCGTAGACCCACGGACCAGCCCCGTAGACCCACGTGCCTGACCCGTAGACCCACGGGCCAGCCCCGTAGACCCACAGGCCAGACCCGTAGACCCACGGGCCAGCCCCGTAGACCCACGTGCATGACCCGTAGACCCACGGGCCAGCCCCGTAGACCCACGTGCATGACCCATAGACCCACGGGCCAGCCCCGTAGACCCACGGGTCAGCCCCATAGACCCACGTGCCAGACCCGTAGACCCGCGGGTCAGCCCCGTAGACCCACGGGCCAGCCCCGTAGACCCGCAGGCCAGACCCGTAAACCCGCGGGCCAGACCCGTAGACCCACGGGCCAGACCCGTAGACCCGCAGGCCAGCCCCGTAGACCCACGGGCCAGCCCCGTAGACCCGCGGGCCAGACCCGTAGACCCTCGGGCCAGCCCCGTAGACCCGCGGGCCAGCCCCGTAGACCCACGGGCCAGCCCCGTAGACCCACGGGCCAGCCCCGTAGACCCACAGGCCATACCCGTAGACCCACGGGCCAGCCCCGTAGACCCACGTGCATGACCCGTAGACCCACGGGCCAGCCCCGTAGACCCACGTGCATGACCCGTAGACCCACGGGTAGGTCCCGTGGACCCGCAGGCCAGCCCCGTAGACCCGCAGGCCAGACCCGTAGACCCGCGGACCAGCCCCGTAGACCCGCAGGCCAGCCCCGTAGACCCGCAAGCCAGCACCGTAGACCCACGGGCCAGCCCCGTAAACCCGCGCGCCAGACCCGTAGACCCTCGGGCCATCCCCGTAGACCCGCGGGCCAGCCCCCGTAGACCTACGGGCCAGCCCCGTAGACCCACAGGCCAGCCCCGTAGACCTACGGGCCAGCCCAGTAGACCCACGGGTCAGCCCCGTAGACCCACGTGCCAGACCCGTAAACCCGCGCGTCAGCCCCGTAGACCCACGGGCCAGCCCCGTATACCCGCAGGCCAGACCCGTAAACCCGCGGGCCAGACCCGTAGACCCACGGGCCAGACCCGTAGACGCGCAGGCCAGCCCCGTAGACCCACGGGCCAGCCCCGTAGACCCGCGGGCCAGCCCCGTAGACCCACGTGCATGACCCGTAGACCCACGGGCCAGCCCCGTAGACCCACGGGCCAGACCCGTAGACCCACGGGCCAGCCCCGTAGACCAACGGGTAGGTCCCGTGGACCCGCAGGCCAGCCCCGTAGACCCGCAGGCCAGAACCGTAGACCCGCGGGCCAGACCCGTAGACCCACGGGCCAGCCCCGTAGACTCACGGGCCAGCCCCGTAGGCCCACGGGTAGGTCCCGTGGACCCGCAGGCCAGCCCCGTAGACCCGCAGGCCAGCACCGTAGACCCGCGGACCAGCCCCGTAGACCCACGGGTATGCCCCGTAGACCCCCAGTCCAGCCCAATAGACCCACGGGTAGGCCCCGTAGACCCACGGACCAGCCCCGTAGACCCACGTGCCTGACCCGTAGACCCACGGGCCAGCCCCGTAGACCCGCAGGCCAGCCCCGTAGACCCGCGTGCCAGACCAGTAGACCCGCGGGCCAGACCCGTAGACCCACGGGCCAGACCCGTAGACCAATGGCTCAGCCCCGTAGACCCACGTGCCACACCCGTAGACCCACAGGCCAGCCCCGTAGACCCACGGGCCAGCCCCGTAGACCCACTTGCCTGACCCGTAGACCCACGTGCCTCACCCGTAGACCCTCGGGCCAGACCCTTAGACCCACGGGCCAGCCCCGTATACCCGCAGGCCAGCCCCGTAGACCCACGGGCCAGCCCCGTAGACCCGCAGGCCAGCCCCGTAGACCCTCGGGCCAGCCCCGTAGACCCGCGGGCCAGACCCGTAGACCCGCGGGCCAGCCCCGTAGACCCGCGGGCCAGCCCCGTAGACCTACGGGCCAGCCCCGTAGACCCACAGGCCAGCCCCGTAGACCTACGGGCCAGCCCAGTAGACCCACGAGTCAGCCCCGTAGACCCACGTGCCAGACCCGTAGACCCGCGGGTCAGCCCCGTAGACCCACGGGCCAGCCCCGTAGACCCGCAGGCCAGACCCGTAGTCCCGCAGGCCAGACCCGTAGACCCACGGGCCAGACCCGTAGACCCGCAGGCCAGCCCCGTAGACCCGCAGGCCAGACCCGTAGACCCGCGGGCCAGACCCGTAGACCCACGGGCCAGCCCCGTAGACTCACGGGCCAGCCCCGTAGACCCACGGGTAGGTCCCATGGACCCGCAGGCCAGACCCGTAGACCCGCAGGCCAGACCCGTAGACCCGCGGACCAGCCCCGTAGACCCACGGGCCAGCACCGTAGACCTGCAGGCCAGCCCCGTAGACCCACGGGCCAGCCCCGTAGACCCACGTGCATGACCCATAGACCCACGGGCCAGCCCCGTAGACCCGCGGGCCAGACCCGTAGACCCACGGGCCAGCCCCGTAGACCCACGTGCATGACCCATAGACCCACGGGCCAGCCCCGTAGACCCACGGGTCAGCCCCATAGACCCACGTGCCAGACCCGTAAACCCGCGGGTATGCCCCGTAGACCCCCAGTCCAGCCCAATAGACCCACGGGTAGGCCCCGTAGACCCACGGACCAGCCCCGTAGACCCACGTGCCTGACCCGTAGACCCACGGGCCAGCCCCGTAGACCCACAGGCCAGACCCGTAGACCCACGGGCCAGCCCCGTAGACCCGCGGGCCAGACCCGTAGACCCACGGGCCAGCCCCGTAGACCCACGTGCATGACCCATAGACCCGCGGGCCAGCCCAGTAGACCCTCGGGCCAGCCCCATAGACCCACGTGCCAGACCCGTAAACCCGCGGGTCAGCCCCGTAGACCCACGGGCCAGCCCCGTAGACCCGCAGGCCAGACCCGTAAACCCGCGGGCCAGACCCGTAGACCCACGGGCCAGACCCGTAGACCCACGGGCCAGCCCCGTAGACCCACGGGCCAGCCCCGTAGACCCGCGGGCCAGACCCGTAGACCCTCGGGCCAGCCCCGTAGACCCGCGGGCCAGCCCCGTAGACCCACGGGCCAGCCCCGTAGACCCACGGGCCAGCCCCGTAGACCCACAGGCCATACCCGTAGACCCACGGGCCAGCCCCGTAGACCCACGTGCATGACCCGTAGACCCACGGGCCAGCCCCGTAGACCCACGTGCATGACCCGTAGACCCACGGGTAGGTCCCGTGGACCCGCAGGCCAGCCCCGTAGACCCGCAGGCCAGACCCGTAGACCCGCGGACCAGCCCCGTAGACCCGCAGGCCAGCCCCGTAGACCCGCGGGCCAGCCCCGTAGACCCACGGGCCAGCCCCGTAAACCCGCGGGCCAGACCCGTAGACCCTCGGGCCATCCCCGTAGACCTGCGGGCCAGCCCCCGTAGACCTACGGGCCAGCCCCGTAGACCCACAGGCCAGCCCCGTAGACCTACGGGCCAGCCCAGTAGACCCACGGGTCAGCCCCGTAGACCCACGTGCCAGACCCGTAAACCCGCGGGTCAGCCCCGTAGACCCACGGGCCAGCCCCGTATACCCGCAGGCCAGCCCCGTAGACCCACGTGCCTGACCCGTAGACCCACGGGCCAGCCCCGTAGACCCGCAGGCCAGCCCCGTAGACCCGCAGGCCAGCCCCGTAGACCCGCGGGCCAGCCCCGTAGACCCACGTGCATGACCCGTAGACCCACGGGCCAGCAACGTAGACCCACGGGCCAGACCCGTAGACCCACGGGCCAGCCCCGTAGACCAACGGGCCAGCCCCGTAGACCCGCAGGCCAGAACCGTAGACCCGCGGGCCAGACCCGTAGACCCACGGGCCAGCCCCGTAGACTCACGGGCCAGCCCCGTAGGCCCACGGGTAGGTCCCGTGGACCCGCAGGCCAGCCCCGTAGACCCGCAGGCCAGACCCGTAGACCCGCGGGCCAGCCCCGTAGACCTACGGGCCAGCCCCGTAGACCCACAGGCCAGCCCCGTAGACCTACGGGTATGCCCCGTAGACCCCCAGTCCAGCCCAATAGACCCACGGGTAGGCCCCGTAGACCCACGGACCAGCCCCGTAGACCCACGTGCCTGACCCGTAGACCCACGGGCCAGCCCCGTAGACCCGCAGGCCAGCCCCGTAGACCCGCGTGCCAGACCCGTAGACCCGCGGGCCAGACCCGTAGACCCACGGGCCAGACCCGTAGACCAATGGGTCAGCCCCGTAGACCCACGTGCCACACCCGTAGACCCAAAGGCCAGCCCCGTAGACCCACGGGCCAGCCCCGTAGACCCACTTGCCTGACCCGTAGACCCACGTGCCTCACCCGTAGACCCTCGGGCCAGACCCTTAGACCCACGGGCCAGCCCCGTAGACCCGCAGGCCAGCCCCGTAGACCCACGGGCCAGCCCCGTAGACCCGCAGGCCAGCCCCGTAGACCCACGGGCCAGCCCCGTAAACCCGCGGGCCAGACCCGTAGACCCTCGGGCCAGCCCCGTAGACCCGCGGGCCAGACCCGTAGACCCGCGGGCCAGCCCCGTAGACCCGCGGGCCAGCCCCGTCGACCTACGGGCCAGCCCCGTAGACCCACGGGCCAGCCCCGTAGACCCGCAGGCCAGCCCCGTAGACCCACGGGCCAGCCCCGTAGACCCGCAGGCCAGCCCCGTAGACCCACGGGCCAGCCCCGTAAACCCGCGGGCCAGACCCGTAGACCCTCGGGCCAGCCCCGTAGACCCGCGGGCCAGACCCGTAGACCCGCGGGCCAGCCCCGTAGACCCGCGGGCCAGCCCCGTCGACCTACGGGCCAGCCCCGTAGACCCACAGGCCAGCCCCGTAGACCTACGGGCCAGCCCAGTAGACCCACGGGTCAGCCCCGTAGACCCACGTGCCAGACCCGTAGACCCGCGGGTCAGCCCCGTAGACCCACGGGCCAGCCCCGTAGGCCCGCAGGCCAGCCCCGTAGACCCACGGGCCAGCCCCGTAAACCCGCGGGCCAGACCCGTAGACCCGCGGGCCAGCCCCGTAGACCCGCGGGCCAGCCCCGTCGACCTACGGGCCAGCCCCGTAGACCCACAGGCCAGCCCCGTAGACCTACGGGCCAGCCCAGTAGACCCACGGGTCAGCCCCGTAGACCCACGTGCCAGACCCGTAGACCCGCGGGTCAGCCCCGTAGACCCACGGGCCAGCCCCGTAGGCCCGCAGGCCAGCCCCGTAGACCCACGGGCCAGCCCCGTAAACCCGCGGGCCAGACCCGTAGACCCTCGGGCCATCCCCGTAGACCCGCGGGCCAGCCCCCGTAGACCTACGGGCCAGCCCCGTAGACCCACAGGCCAGCCCCGTAGACTTACGGGCCAGCCCAGTAGACCCACGGGTCAGCCCCGTAGACCCACGTGCCAGACCCGTAAACCCGCGGGTCAGCCCCGTAGACCCACGGGCCAGCCCCGTATACCCGCAGGCCAGACCCGTAAACCCGCGGGCCAGACCCGTAGACCCACGGGCCAGACCCGTAGACCCGCAGGCCAGCCCCGTAGACCCACGGGCCAGCCCCGTAGACCCGCAGGCCAGCCCCGTAGACCCACGGGCCAGCCCCGTAGACCCGCAGGCCAGCCCCGTAGACCCACGGGCCAGCCCCGTAAACCCGCGGGCCAGACCCGTAGACCCTCGGGCCAGCCCCGTAGACCCGCGGGCCAGACCCGTAGACCCGCGGGCCAGCCCCGTAGACCCGCGGGCCAGCCCCGTCGACCTACGGGCCAGCCCCGTAGACCCACGGGCCAGCCCCGTAGACCCGCAGGCCAGCCCCGTAGACCCACGGGCCAGCCCCGTAGACCCGCAGGCCAGCCCCGTAGACCCACGGGCCAGCCCCGTAAACCCGCGGGCCAGACCCGTAGACCCGCGGGCCAGCCCAGTAGACCCTCGGGCCAGCCCCGTAGACCCGCGGGCCAGCCCCGTAGACCCACGGGCCAGCCCCGTCGACCTACGGGCCAGCCCCGTAGACCCACAGGCCAGCCCCGTAGACCTACGGGCCAGCCCAGTAGACCCACGGGTCAGCCCCGTAGACCCACGTGCCAGACCCGTAGACCCGCGGGTCAGCCCCGTAGACCCACGGGCCAGCCCCGTAGGCCCGCAGGCCAGACCCGTAGTCCCGCAGGCCAGACCCGTAGACCCACGGGCCAGACCCGTAGACCTACGGCACCGCAGCCACAGCCCCGTAGACCCACGGGCCCTCCTAGACCCCTTTCCCTCCCCCGTAACCCACGGGCACCCGTACCCCCCCGTAAACCCGTACCCCAGCCCCACCCAAGCCCCGACCCTCCCCGTAGACCCCCACGGGCCCCGCCCCCCATGACCATCCCCTAGACCCACTACTCCCGACCCACCACCCGTAGACCTCGGGCCATACGTAACCCACGGCCTCCCCGTAGACCCCGGCCATCCCCGTAACCCCCCTTAGACCCTCACCTCCCTATCCTGCCCCTAGACCCCCGTGACTCCCGTACGCCTTCCCCCTCCCCACTCCCCCCCTTTCCCCGTAGACCCTTCCCCCCCGTACCCCCCGCCCCCCGACCCCCTTCCTCCCTACCTCCCTCTCACCCCCACTCCCCCCCCCCGACCCACTCCCCCTCACCCCCCGTCACCCCCGTGACCCTTCCCCCCGTAGACCCCCCCCCCTCCTACTCCCCCTTCCCTCCCGTAGACCCCCCCCCCCTCCCCCATCCATAGACCCCTACTCCACGTACATCCCGTACCCCCCCCCGTAGACCCCACCCCGACCCCACTCCCCATACCCACCCGTCCCATCCCCCACCTCCCCGTACTCCCCCCCCCTCCCCACCTTTCCTCCCCTCCCCCCTTTCCCACTCCCCCCTACTCCCCCCCCCTCCCCCCCCTAGACCCCCCCCTTTCCCCTCCTAATACCCCAAGACCCTCCCGTAGACCCCCCCTATCCCCCCCCCTAGACTCCCCCCCCGTAGACTCCCGTCCATCCCCACTCCCCTCCCCCCCCCTACTCCCCCCATCCCTAACCCCCCCCTTTCCCTCCCGTAACCCCCCCCGACCACCCCCTAGACCCCCACCCCCCCTAGACCCAGCCCTCCCCGTAGACCCTACCACCCACCCCCCCTTTCCCTCCCCCTACTCCCCCCCTCCCCGTACCACCCCTCCCCGTAGACCCCGCCCCGTATCCCCCCCTCCCCTCTACCCGGGCCCCGTAGACCCACGGCCTCCCCGACCCCCCCCCACTCCCCCTCCCCCCTACCCCCACCAGCCCGTAACCCCCCACCCCCTCCCCACTCCCCCGTACCCCCTCCCACCGTCCCCCCCCTAGACCCCTTCACCCCTAGACCCGTCCCTCCCCCTACTCCCCCTCCCCCTCCCGTACTCCCCACCCCCCCCGTAGACCCCATCCCCCCGTAACCCCCCCCCCTTTCCTCCTAACACTTTCATCCCCGTCCCCCCATCCCCGTAGACCCCCCCTTTCCCTCCCCCTACTCCCCTTCCCTCCCCTACCCACACTCCCCCGTAGACCCCCCACTATCCCTCCCCGTAGACCCACTCCTCCCCGTCTCCCCCCCCCATCCCACCCCCCTTTAGACCACTCCCCCCCTACCCCGACTCCCCCTTTCCCCTCCCCCGTAGACCCCCCCTTTCCCGTCCCCTACCCTCCTGTAGACCCCCCCCCCCCAGACCCGTACTCCCCAGCCCTCCCCTACTCCCCCTTCCTCCCCTTCCAACCCCCGTCCCCCGTAACTCCCCCCTTCCCTCCCGTATACCCCCCCCTTCCCCCCCACCTCCCATTCCCCCCCCACCCCTACTCCCCCGTCTCCCGTAGACCCCCACCCCCTACTCCCCACCCTCCCGTACTCCCCCCCCTTAGCCCCTCCCTACCCGTCCTTTACCCCCCAGACCCCCCCGTCATCCCTCCCCCCCCTTCCCCCCCACTAGACCCCCCTCCCCCGACTCCCCCGTATCCACCCCCCCCCGTTCCCCACCCGTAGACTCACCATCCCCACTCCCCCCCCCCCCACCCCCCCATATCCCCTCACCCCTCCCCCCGTTACCCCCCATCCCCCGTCCCCCCCTACCCCCGTAGACCCCCCTCCCCTAAGACCCCCCCTCCCCTACTCCCCCTATACCCCCCCCCCGTAACCCCCCTTCCCCCCTACCCCTCCCCCCCCTACCCATCCCCACCCCCCCGCCAGCCCCGTAGACCCCTTTCCCTAGACCCTTTCCCCCCCCCACTCCCCCCGTACCCCCCCCCTTCCCGTCCCCCCCTTAGACCCCAGCCCGCCCCTTACCCCCACCCCCCCGTAAACCCACTCCATCCCCGTAGACCCCCCCCCCTTTCCCTCCCCTACTCCCTTCCCACTCCCCCTATCCCCCCTCCCTCCCTACTCCCCCATCCCCCTCCTAGACCCCTCCCCATCCTCCCCCCTACTCCCCCCTCCCCTTCCCTCCCCGTAGACCCCACCCAGCCCCTAGACTCCCCCCACTAACCTCCCCCCCCTTCCCCTCCCGTACCCCCCCCCCCCTCCCCTAACCCCCTTTCCCTCCCGTACCCCCCTATCCACCCCCTACCCCTTTCCCTCCCCGTAGACCCCCCGTCCTCCCCCCACTCCCCCCATCCCTACCTACCCCTTTACTCCCCTACCCCCCCCCCCCCCACTCCCCCCCCCTTACTCCCACTCCCCCTTCCCCTCCCTACTTCCCCCTTCATCCCCTACTCCCCCACTTCCCTCCCCTACTCCCCCCCTCCACCTCCCCCCCCCCCTTTCCCTCCCCATCCCTTTCCCACCCCTACTCCCCCCCCCCCCTTCCCTCCCCTACTCCCCCCCCCCCCACTCCCCCCCCCCTATCCCCCTTTCCCCTCCCCCACTCCCCCCCCTATCCCCTCCCCTCCCCCTCTTTCCCCCCTCCCCTACTCCCCCCTTTCCCTCCTACTCCCCCCTCCTTCCCCTCCCCCTACCCTTTTCCTCCCCTACTCCCCCTTTCTCCCCCTACTCCCCCCCCTTTCCCTCCCCCCCTCCCCCCTCCCCCCTTTCCTCCCCTACTCCCTTCCCCCTCCCCCCTACTCCCACTTCCCTCCCTACTCCCTTTCCCTCCCTACTCCCCCTTTCCCTCCCTCCCCCCTTTCCCTCTACTCCCCCCTTAGACCTACTCCCCCCTTTCCCCCCCCTCCCCCTACTCCCCCCCCTCCATCCCCCCCTACTCCCTTTCCCTCCTACTCCCCCCCCTTTCCTATCCCCTACTCCCCCCCTTTCCCCTATCCCCCTCCTTCCCCCTCCCCCATCCCCCCCCTTTCCCCCTCCCTACTCCCCCTTTCCTCCCCTACTCCCCCCCCTTCTCCCCCTACTCCCCCTTTCCCCCCTCCCCCCTACTCCCCCCCTTTCCCTCCCCTCCCCCCTTTTCCCCCCTCCCCTACTCCCCCCTTTCCCCCCCTACTCCCCTCTTCCCTCCCCCTACTCCCCCTTTCCCCCCCTACTCCCCCTTCCCCCCCCCCCCCCTACTCCTTCCCCTACTCCCCCCCTTTCTCCCCCTACTCCCCCCCCCTACCCTCCCCCCCCTACCCCCCCCCTTTCCTCCCCTACTCCCCTTTCCCTCCCTACCCCTATTCCCCACCCCCTCCCCCCCCCCCTTTCACCCCCCTACTCCCCCCCTTTCCCCTCCCCCTACTCCCCTCCTCCCCTCCCCCCTACTCCCCCCTTCCTTCCCCTACTCCCTTTCCCCCTCCTACTCCCCCCCCTTTATCCCCTACTCCCCCTTTCCCCCCTCCCCTACTTCCCCCTTTCCCCCCTCCCCCCTACTCCCCCCCCCCCCCTTTCCCCCATCCCCCCCTACCCCCCCCTTTCCCCCTCCCCTACTCCCCCTCCCCACCCCCTCCTCCCCATTCCCTCCCTACTCCCCCCTTTTCCCCCCTACTCCCCCTTCCCATCTACTCCCCCTTTCCTCCTAATCCCCCCTCCCTTCCCCTCCCCTAATCCCCTCCTTCCCTCCCTACTCCTTTTCCTCCCCCCCTACTCCCTTTCCCCTCCCTACTCCCCCTTCCTCCTACTCCTTTACTCCCTACACCCCCCCCCTCCTACTCCCCTTTCCTCTCCCCCCCCCATCCACCCTCCTCCCCCCCCTTCCTCCCCTACTCCCCTAATCCCCCCTATCCCCCCCCCCCCCTTTCCTCCTATCCCCTCTATCCCCCCCCTCCCCCTAACCCCCCCCCTTTTCCCCCCCCCCCTACCCCCCCCCCTCCCTACCCCCCTTCCTCCCCCCCTTCCCCCCCCCCCCTCCCAACTCCCCCCCCCCCCCCCTCCCCTTCCCTCCCCCCCCTACCACCCCCCTCCCCTCCCTACTCCCCCCCCTACTCCCTACCCCCCCCTATACCCCCCCCCCCCCCACCCTAATTTCCATTTCCCTACCCCTACTCCCCTTTCCCCACCCCCCTACTCCCCCCATTTCTCCCCCCTCCCTTTCTCCCCCCCCCCTTTCCCCCCCCCTACTCCCCCTCTTCCCTCCCCCTACTCCCCCCCTTTCCCCTCCCCCCCTACCCCCCTCCTTTCCCCTCCCCTACTCCCCCCCCTTTCCCTCCCCCTACTCCCTTTTCCCCCCCTACTCCCCTTTTCCCCTCCCCCTACTCCCCTCTTTCCCCTCCCCTACTCCCCCCTTTCCCCCCTACTCCCCCCCCCCCTTTCCCCCTCCCCCTACTCACTTTCCCTCCCCTATCCCCCCTTTCCCCCCCTCCCTACTCCCCCTTTCCCTCCCCCCTACTCCCCCCTTTTCCTCCCTCCCCCCTATCCCTCCCTCTTCCCTCCCTCCCTACTCCCCCCCCCTTTCCCCTCCCTACCCCCTTTCCCTCCCCCCTACTCCCCCACTTCCCCCCCTCCTACTCCCCCTTTCCCCTTCCCTACTCCCCTTTCTCCTACTCCCCTTTCCCCCTTCCCTACTCCCCCTTTCCCCCCCTCCCCTACTCCCCCCCTATCCCTCCCCTACTCCCCCCCCACTTTCCCTCCCCTACTCCCCCCCCCTTTACTCCCCTACTCCACCTACTCCCCCTCCCCTACTCCCTTTTCCCCCCCCTACTCCCCTTTCCTCCTACTCCCCCTTCTCCCCCCCTACTCCCTTTCCCCCTTCCTCCTACCCCCTCTTTCCCTTTCCCTACCATCCCCCTTTCCCACCCCCTTTCCCTCCTTTTCCCCCCCTACTCACTTCTCCTACTCCCCCCCTTCCCCCTCCCTACTCCCCTTTCCTCCCTACTCCCCCCCTTTACCTCCTAACTCCTCCCCCCCTATCCCCTTACCCTCCCCCCCCCTTTACTCCCCTATTCCCCCCTTTCCCCTCCCCCTACCCCCCCCCTCCCCTATCCCCTTCCCTACCCCCCCCTTTCCCTTCCCCCTACTCCCCCTTCCCCTCCCTCTCCCCCTACTCCTTTCCCTCCTACTCCCCCCCTTTCTCCCCCTATCCCCCTCCTTCCTCCCCCTACTCCCCTTTCCTCCTACTCCCCTTTCCCCCTCCCCTACTCCCCCCCTTTCCCTCCCCTACCCCCCTCTTTCCCCCTTCCTTCTCCCCCCCCCTTTCCCTTACTCCCTTTCTCTACTCCCCTTTCCCCCCCCTCCCCCTACTCCCCCTCTTTCCCCCCCTCCACCTCCCCACCTTTCTCCCTACTCCCCTTCTCCCCTATCCCCTCCTTCCCCTCCCCTACTCCCCCCTTTCCTCCCTACTCCCTCTTCCCCCCTTCCCCTACTCCCTTTCCCCTACCCCCCTCCCCCCTTTCCCTCCCCCCTACTCCCCACTTTCTCCCCCCTACTCCCCCTTTCCCTCCCTACTCCCCTTTCTCCCCTACTATCCCCTCCTTTCTCCTACTCCCTTTCCTCCCTACTCCCCCCCTTCCCCCCCCTTTCCCCTACTCCACTTTCCCCTCCCCCCTCCTACTCCCCCCTTTACTCCCCCCCCCCTACTCCCCCCCCCCCTATCCCTCCACCTACTCCCCCCCTTTTACTCCCCTACTCCTTTCTCCCCTACTTCCCCCCCTTCCATCCCCCCTACTACCCTCTTCCCTCCCTATCCCCCTTTCCCTCCCCCTACTCCCCCTCTTACCCCCTACTCCCCCCCTATCCCTCTACCCCTTCCCCCCTTCCCCCCCTATCCCACCTTCCCCCCCTACCCCCTACTCCCCCCCCTTTAAATCCCCTATCCCCCCCTTTCCTCCCCCTACTCCCATCCCCTTCCCCTCCTACTCCCCCTTTAATCCTTACTCCCCCCCCCTACACCTCCCCCCCCACTTTCCCCCCCCCCCTTTACCTCCCCTATCCCCCTCCTTCCCTCCCCTACTTTTTCACTCCCCTACTCCCCTCCCTCCCTTTCCCCTCCCTATAAACCATTCCCCCTTACCCCCTCCCCCTCTCCCCCCCCCCTTTACTACCTTTCCCCTCTCCCCCTCCTACTCCCCTCCCCCTTTCCCCCCCCCCTTCCCCCCCCTAATCCCCTCTTCCCCTCCCCTACATTTTTCACCAACCACCCCCATTCCCTATATATAACTTCTATCCTCCTCCTCTACCTTTTTCTTTTCCTCCTTTAATTCATTTTTACACCTTTTCATTATCCTTTCCCCTTTAACCCTTTTACACCTTTACATTCCCCCCCTATAACTTTATCCCTATTTACCTTTAAATCCCCCTTTACATTCCTTTTAACCTTTTACCCCCATACTACATTTTTACACTTTTATCCCCCATTTACTCCTTTTATTCCCTATTACCCCCTTTTCCCCTATTTACACCTTTTCCCCCCCCTATCTACCCCTTTCATTCCCTCTTTACACTTTACATTCCTCTTACTTCTATTCCCCTATTCTACACCTTTATCTCCTTTAAACCTTTAATTCCCTATTTTAACCTTTACATTCCATCTTCACACCTTTCCCATTCCCCCATTCCCCTACCACTTTTTATTCCTATTTACACTTTTATTCCCCTTTTAATTTAATTCCCCCATTTACACTTTCATCCTATTAACCTCATTCCCCTATTTACCCTTTTCATTCCCTATTTATAACCCTTTTCATTCCTATACTCCTTTCATTCCCCTTTTAACCCTTTAACTATTTATTCCTTTTACATTCCCCTTTTTACACTTTTACCCCTTTACACCTTTACTCACTTTTACCTTTTATTCCCCTATTTACACTTTACATTCCCTTTTACACCTTTATTCCCTTTTAACCTTTATTCTCCTTTACACCCTTTTATTCCCCTATTTACACCTTTTATTCCCCTAACTCCCTTTTTCATTCCCTTTTACCTTTATTCTTTTAAACCTTTAATTCCCCCTTTTACCACCCATTCCCTCTTTTACACTTTACATTCCATTTTTAACTTTAATCTATTTAAACCTTTATTCCATTTTAACCTTTTCATTCCCTTTTAACCCTTTTATTCCTCTTTACACCCTTATATTCCCCCTATTTACACCTTTATTCATTTAACCTATATTCCCCTCTTTTACAACCTTTAATTCCCCCTTTTACACTTTAATTCCTTTTACACTTTAATTCCCTATTTACACCTTTATCCTTTTACCTTTACATTCCCTATTTAACTTTTCATCCCCTATTTACACCCTTTCTATTCCCCTATTTACACCTTTCATTCCTATTTACACTTTTATTCCCCTACTTACACTTTTTATTCCTTTTAACCTTTAATTCCCCTTTACACCTTTAATTCCCTTTAATCCTTTTCATTCCTATTACACCTTTTATCCCTTTCCCCCACTTTTATTCCCTATTTACACCTTTTCATTCCCTATTTACACCTTTTCATTCCCTATTTACACCTTTTCATTCCCCTATTTTACACTTTATTCCCTATTACATTTCATTCCCATATTTACACCTTTTATTCCTACTTAACTCCTTTTAATTCCCTCTTTAAACCTTTTCATTCCTCTATTTACACCTTCATTCCCTTTTACACCTTTTTCCACTATTTACACCTTTAATTTCCCTTTTACCTTTTCCATTCCCTATTTACACCTTTTATTCCCTTTATACACTTTTATTCCCTATTTACTCCCTTTTCATTCCCCATTTAACCCCCCTTTTATTTCCCTATTTAACCTTTTCCATTCTACTATACCTATTTACATTCCCCTATTTACACTTTTCATTCCCTCTTTACCTTCAATTCTATTTAACCACTTACTTCCCCTCTTTACACCTTTCTTCCCCCTTTCACCCTTACATTCCCTATCTTTACACCTTTCATTCCCCCTCTTACACCTTTCATTCTATTATACACCTATTCCCCCCTTTTTAACCTTTACATCATTTAAAACCCTTTTCATTCCTATTTAACCCCTTTTATTCCTATTTACACCTTTAACATTCCCCTTTAACCTTTATTTCCCCTAATTTACATTCCCTATTTACACTTTAATCCCCTATTTACACCTTTTATTCCATATCACCTAACATTCCCCCCTATACACTTTACTCTTACACTTTTCCTTCCTTTAACCTTTAATCCCTATTTACACCTTTAACATTCCCTCTTTTACACCCTTTTCATATATTATACACCTTTCTTTCCCTTTACACTTATATTCCCTATTTACACCTTTCACCTAATTTACATTTTCCTCCCTATCTACACTTTCATTCATTTTTAACCCTTTTACCCCTATTACACTTTTCATTCCCTATTAACCCTTTCCATTCCTAATTACTCCTTTTCATTCCCCTTTACACTTTAATTTCCATTTTTTACACTTTTTATTCCCTTTCATTCCTTTTCCACCTTTATCCCTACTACCACCTTTCATTCCCTATTTACACTTTACATTCTATTTATACACATTCATCCTTTCACCTTTAATTCCCCTATTTAACCCTTTTATCTATTTACCCTACATTCCCTATTTACACCCTTATTCCTTTCCCACCCTTAACCCCCCCTATTTTAACCCTTTATTCCCTATACCCTTTCATTCCTATTTAACTTTTCATCCTAACTAACTTCCTATTACACCTTTACACCCCCTTTCACATTCCCCTTTACACCTTATTATTTAACCTTTTATTCACCTTATAAACCCTATATTCCCTCTTTACACCTTTTCATTTATTTACACCTTTACCATTCCTATTTACACTTTCTCCAATTTACACCCTTTTATTCCCATTACACCTTAATCCTATTACACTTCATTCACCCCCCCTATTTACACCTTTTCCCTTCTTTAACTTTATTCCCTATTTACACTTTTATCCTTTCATACACTACATTTACACCCATTCCCTTTTACCCTAATTCCAACCTTTCACTCATTTCTTTTACCCCTTTCCCACCCTATTTTACCATACATCCCCTTTCCCCCTACAACCCATTCCTATTTAATACCATCCTTTAACCTTTTCATTCCTATTTTACACATTCTATTAAACTTTCCATTCCCTACACTTTTTCCCTCATCCTAAACCTTCCCCCCATTAACCCTACATTCCCCCTTACCCTTCATACTCTACCCCTTTCCCTTTATACCATTATCTAATTCCCCTATCCCCCCCTCCCTAATATTCTTTTCCTACTCCTATTAAACCCTTTCCATTCCCTCCCACCTTTCCCCCTTTTACCCTACCTCCCTACCCCATTCCCTATTACACCTTTTATTCCCTCTTTACACTTTACCTTCCCTATTTCCCCTTTTCACCTATATTCCTTCTCCTTACCCTTTTCCTATCCCCCTTTCCCCTATTCCCCCCACAATACACCTACCCCTTTACTAATCCCCTATTACCCTACCCCCCCCCCCCCCCTTTAACCCCCTTTTCCTACACCCCACCTTTCACTATTCCCTATTTACACTTTTCCCTCTATTTCCTTCCCCTTTAACCTATTTACTCCCCCCCCTATATCCTTTCCCATTTACACCCCTATTCCCTTTTAACCTTTCATTCCCTATTTACTTTCCCCCCCTATTTAACACCTTTTCATTCCCTATTTACACCTTTTCATTATTTACACACTTATCTCCCAATTTACCCCCTTTCATTCTCCATTTCCTTAATCATTTTTACACCTCTCCTTTACCTTTACACCCCCCTATTTACACCTTTTCATTCCCTATTTCCCTTTACATTCCTATTAACTTTCATTCTTTTTACACCTTTCATTCCCACTTTACACCCTATTCATTCTTATTTTACCCTTTTTCCCCCTATTTACCTTTAAATTCCCTATTTACACTTTCACTTTCAACTTACACCTTTTCATTCCTATATACCCTATTATCTTATTTAACCCTTTAATTCCCCCTATTTACACTTATTCCTAATTACACTTTTCCTTCCCTATTACACTTTATCATTCCACTATAACAACTAAATTCCCTATTTACACCTTTTCATTCCATTTTACTCTATTCTATTTACACCTTTTCATTCCCTATTTACACCTTCATCCTATTTACACCTTTTCCACCCTATTTACACTTTCTTTCATTTATTACACCTTACCCCCATTTAACCTTTTCATTCTATTTACACCTTTATTCCCTATTTCACCCTTAATTCTATTTACACTTTTATTCCCTCTTTAACCTTTAATTCCCTTTAATTTTCATTCCTATTTACACCTTTATTCCATATTTAACCCTTTAATTCCTATTTACACTTACATTCTCTAAAACTTTACAATCATTTTAACACTTTATTCCTATTTACACCTTTCATCCCCCCTTTAATTTAACATTCTATTTACACCCTTTCATTATATTTACACATTATTCCCCCCCTATACACTTTATTCCTATTTAACCTTTTCCATTCCCTATATAACCTTTTATTTCCCTTTTTTACCTTTTCATATCTCTTTACACTTTTCATTCCCCTTTTAACCTTTTCATTCCTCCTTTTACACTTTACATTCCTATTTACCCTTTATTCCTATTTACACTTTCATTCATCTTTAACACCTTTTATTCCCCTATTTACACTTTTTCATTCTCTTTACACCTTTTCATTCCTATTTACACTTTTTAATTCCCTATTTACTCCTTTATTCCCCCATTACACTTATTCCTATTTACACCTTTTCTTTCCTATTTAACCTTATTTACACCCACCTTTTTAACCTTTTTCTCCAATTACACCTTTTATTCCTATTTACACCTTTACATTCTATTTACCTTATCATTCCTATTTTACACCTTTATTCTTTTAACCTTTTCATTATTTAACTTTACATTCTATTTTAACCTTTATTCTATTTACCCCCTTTTCACCCTATTTACACCTTTCATTCCCTATTTAACTTTTCACCCCTATTTAACCTTTTATCCTTATCTATCCCTTTACCTTTCCTATTTTACACTTTTATTCCCCCTCCTTTACAACTTTATTCCATTTTAACTTTTATTCATCTTTTCCTTTTATTTAACTTTCATCCCCCCCCTATTTACCCTTTTATTCCTATTTAACTTTCATTCCTTTTAACCTTTAATTATCTTAAACTTTTCATTTCTAATTTACACTTTTCATCTATTTAACTTTACCTTCCCTATTTACACCTTTTATTCCTATTTACACCTTTCCTTTAACCTTATTTACAATTTTCATTCTCTTTAACCTTTATTCCCTTTTACACCTTTTATCCATATTTAAACCTTTAATTCATTTTTACACTTTTCTTCTCCTATCCTTTTATCCTATTTACACCTTTTAATTCTTTTACACCTTTCTTTCCTATTTACCTCCTTTATATTTTTACACTTTTTTCTATTACACTTTACTTCCTATTTACACTTTCATTCCTATTTTACCTTTTTACTATTTACACAATTTCATTCCTATTTACACCTTTACCCTATTTAACCCTTTTATTCCATTTAACACCCTTATATTCCTATTTTACACCTTTATATTATCCCCTCTTTAACCCTTTACCTTCATTTAACTATTTTATTCATCTTTAACCCCTTTTATTCCCTATTCCACCCTTTCATTCCTATTTACCCTTTTCATTCCCTATTAACCTTTACATTCCCTCTTTAACTTAATTCCCTCTTTACACCTTTTATTCCTATTTACACTTTTCATTCCTATTTAACCTTTACATTCCTATTTACAACCCTTTCATTCATCCTTTAACCTTTTATTACTCCTTTCCCCCTTTAACTTTATTCTTTTACAATTTCTTTCTTTTTACTTTACCCCTACCTATTTATCCCTTTCTATAACTACTTTTCCCCTATTACACTTTATTTCCTATTTATCCTTTAATTCCATATTATACAACTTTTCCCCTATTTACACCTTTTATTTTTTACCCTTTTCAACCTTCCTATTAATTTTTTCCTTTTACCCACCCCCCTTAATCACCTTTCATTTTCACCTTTTACAACACTTTACATTCCCCTATTTACTCCTTTATTTCCCTTTTATACCTTTCTTTCCCTATTTACTCTCCTTTTCATTCCATTTACACCTTTAAACATTCCTATTTATATTCCTTTTAACTTTTATTCCCTTTCCTACTTTTTCCCTATTACACCTTTTATTCCTACACTTTATCCATTTCACCTTTTATACCCTATTTTAACCTTTTCATCCTATTATTACCCTTTATTCCTATTTACACCTTACTCCTAATTTACACCTTTTCTTCCCTATTACACCTTTTTTTTCCCCTCCTTTTACACTTTATTCCCTATTTATAACATATTCCCTTTTACCTCCCTTTACATTCCCACTTTTATCTTTTTATTCCCCCTTTTTACACCTTCCCTATTTACCCTTTTCATTCCTATTTACACCTTTTTCCTTTCTCTTTCATTTCCTATTTAAACTTTCATTCCCTATTTACTTTTTTTCCCCTTTTTACCCTATTATTCCTCTTTTCCCTTATCTCTATTTAACCTTTCATCCTTTTAACCTTTATTCCTCTTTAACCTTTTCATCCCTATTTAACCTTTTACATCTATTTACCTTTTTTCCCCTATTTAACCTTTTATTATTTAACTCTTATTCCCCCTATTTACTCCTAATTCCTCCCATTTTATTCCCTATTTTCTCTTTACTTCCCTTTTTTACACTTTATTCCACTTCTCCTTTTTCCCTTTACACTTTTATTCTTTTAACTTTAACATTCCTATTAAACACCCCCTTTTCCTTTTAACTTCTATTCCTTAAACCCTTTCTTCCATATTTACTCCTTATTCCCTATTTAACTTTTTCATTCCCTATTTAACACTTTTAATTCCCTTTTACCTTTAATTTCCCTCTTTATCCCTTTTCATTCCTATTACCTTTTATTCCCCCACTCCCCTTTCATTCCCTATTTACACCTTTCATTCCTCTTAATTTATCCATTTTACTTTTACCCTATTTTACTTTTATTCCTATTTACACTTTTACTCCATATTTAACCTTTTATTCCAATTTACACTTTATTCATCCTTTACTAACCCTTTTCATCCCCTTTACTTATTTACTTTTATTCCTTATTTTCCCTATTATCTTTCCCCTTTACATTCCTTTTTACCTTTTTCCCTATTAATACTTTATTTACCCCTTTTACACCCTTTAACATTTATTTCCTATTTTACCTTTAACTATTTCATTCCCTAATTTAAACTTTCATATTCTATTTTTCATTAATTACCCTTTATTCTTACATCCTTTTATTCTTATTTAACTTTAATTCCTTTTACACCTTTTCCTTTCCTCTTAACTTTACCTCTATTTATAACTTTATTATTTACACCTTTTCTATTTTACACCTTTTCTTTCCCTATTTACACTTTCTTTCCTTCTTTCTTTACAACTTTTAATTCCCTATTTTATTTTATCCTTATTTATTTTACTTTACATTCCTTTTATTCCCTATTTACTCCTTTATTCCCTTTTACCTCCTTTTATTTTATTTAACTTTATTCCCTTTATTTATTAACTTTTCATTCTTTACACTTTTATATATTTTTCCATTCTATTTAACCTTTTATTCCCCTATTTAACTTTTATACATTCTATTTATAACTTTCATTCCCTATTTACACTTTTATATTCCCCTCTTTACACCTTTATTCTCCTATTACACTTTTATTCCTATTTAACCCTTTTACCTATTTTACACCTTTTCTTATTTACACCTATAAACTTTTTTATTCCTTTTACCCCTATTACACCTTTAACCCATTTTTACATTTACACCTATACATTCTATTTATCTTTTCATTCCTCTTTAACTCCTTTAATCCTTTTTACACTTTTTTCCTATTTAACACTTTTATTCCTTTACACTTTTATTTCCCTATTATTTTCATTTTTACACTTTTCATTCCTATCTACCTTTCATTTTTATTACAACCTTTATTCCCCTTTCCTTTCCTTTACACTTTAATTCCCTTTACACATTCCTTTTCCATCTTTTCCCCTTTTAATTTAACTTTTCATATTTAACTTTTCATTCCCTATTTACTAACTTTTATTTCTTTACACCTTTAATTCATTTACACCTTTTCATTCCCCTAACATTTACACCTTTCACCTATTTAATTTACATTCTTTTTTAACCATATTCCCTATTTACATTTCATTCCTATTAACTTTATTCCCTTTACACATTTTATTCCCTTTTACACTTTTCATTCCTCTTTAACTTTATTCTATTTTAACCTTTCATTCCTATTTTACACCTTTCATTCCTATTTTTAACCTTTTATTTCCCTATTTTATTCCTTTTATCCCTTTATAACTTTATACATTTTACACCTTTACATCCCTATTTTCTTTTTTCCTATTACACCTTTTCATCATATATTAACTTTAATCCTATTACACTTTATTTACTTTTTACCTTTTAATCCCCTTTTTACACCTTTACATTCCCCCTTAAACTTTTATTCCTATTTACCAATTTTCTTCCTCTTTATCACCCTAACATTTTAACTTTTCATTCTTATTTACAATTTACATTCATATTACTACTTTTCTTTCCATTTTATTCCCTATTTACCCTATTTACACCTTTACATCTATTTACACCTTTCTTTCCCTATTTACCCTTTACATTATTTTTACCCCTTTTATTCCTATTTACACTTTATTCCTATTTTCTCCTTTTAATTCCTATTTAACCTTTATTCCTATTTACACCCATTTTCCCTCTTTTAACTTTTCCATTCCCTATTTACCACCTTTTACATTCCCTTTTTCATTTTACCCTATTATCCACTTTACCTTCCTATTTACATTATCCCCCTATTTTAACACTTTAATTCCTTTTACACTTTACATTCCTTTAACTTTTACCCTATTAAACCTTTTCATTTAACCTTTATATTCTATTTTACTTTTATTCCCTATTTACCCTTTTTTCCCCCTTATTTACTATTTACACCTATTTTTAACTTTCTCCTATTTAACTTTCATTCCCTTTAACTTTTTTCCTATACCTTTCATTCCTATTTACACCTTTTTCTTTCCCTATTTACCTTTAATTCTATTAACTTTCATTTATTACACTTTACCCTATTTAAACTTTCATTCCCTATTTACCCTTTAAATTAACATACTTTTTTTTCTATTTCCACCCCCTATTTACACTTTATTCTATTTACAATTTCCTTCCCTATTTAACTTTTCATTCCCTATTTACACTTTAATTCCCTCCCTATTACACTTTTCTTTCCCTACTATTTACATTCTATTTAAACCTTTCACCCTATTATAACTTTTTATTTCCTAAAACCTTTTTTCTAATTTACTTTTTCATTCCCTTTTAACTTTAATTCCCATTTAACTTTTATTTTTTACCTTTATCCCTATTTAAACCTTTTCATTCCCTATAGTCTTTTTTTCTTTACATTTAAATTATTTCCACCTTTAATTCCATCTTATACACTTTCATTCCCTATTTACACCTTTACATTCCCTATTTACACCTTATCCCTATTTTCACCTTTAATTCCTTTTATTACTTTTATTCCCTATTTAAACTTTTTATTTACCTTTTTCCCTTTTTACCCTTTTTATTCCCTATTTAACTTTTCATTCCTATTTACACTTTATTATATTTACACTTTTCATTCTACTTAACCTTCTTTCCCTTTTACACTTTTATTCTTTTACACTTTTAATTCTTTTACACCTTTTCATACTCTTTACAACCTTTTATTCCTCTTTAACCCTTTTCTTCTATTTACACCTTTTATTCCCTTTTTAACCTTTTATTCTATTTACACCTTTACATCACTATTTACACTTTATCTTCCCATTTACACTTTACCCTCCCCTATTTACACCTTTTATTCCCTATTTACCTTTTAATTCATATTTACACCTTTATATTCCTTTTACACCTTTTATTCCAATTTACACTTTACATTCTATTTACCACTTTACATTCTTTTACACTACATTCCTCTTTACAACCTTTTCAATCTCTTAAACCTTTTCATTCCTATTTACACTTTACCTACCTATTTACACTTATTCCTATTTAACACCTTTTCCCCCCCATTCCCTATTTACAAATTTCATTCATTTTTACACCTTTACCCCCATTTATAACCTTTTTCCCATTAACCTATATTCCAATTTAACCTTTCATTTTACACCCTTTCTCCACCCCTATTTACCCTTTTATACCCTTTTAACCTTTACATTCCCTCTTAATACATCCATTCTCTTTACTTCCATCATACTATTAACCTTATAACATTCTCTATACCCTTTACCCCCCTATTTACACTTAATATTCCTATTTTAACAACTCTTCATTTTATACACCATTACCCCCATCCCAATTATTACACTAATTCCTTTTACACTTTATTCCCTATTACCCCTTAACTATCCAATCCCTTTACACATCATTCTATTACACTAAAATTCCCTATTTAACATTTCCCCATCTTTAACCTTTATTCTATTTAACACTTAATTCCTCTCTTTAACCTTTCATTCTATTTAACCCTTTTATCCCATTCTACCTTACCCCCCCTACCTTTACACCTTTTAACATTATCATTCCCTATTTTCTTTT
This sequence comes from Pleodorina starrii, assembly GCA_030267565.1. Lineage (NCBI taxonomy): Eukaryota > Viridiplantae > Chlorophyta > Chlorophyceae > Chlamydomonadales > Volvocaceae > Pleodorina > Pleodorina starrii. The sequence goes on along the minus strand of BRXU01000089.1, from coordinate 33,310 downwards.
AACTTTACATTCCCTATTACATCATTCTCTAACAATTTATACCCTTTTCTTCATATTAACCTTTTATTCTATTTACCCCTTTAACATTCCATATACCACTTATTCAATTTACAACTATCATTATACATATCCACCCTTTTACACCTTTACATCCCTATTTACACTTTCATTCCCAATTTACACTTTTATTCCTTTACACCCTTATCATTTCTATACACTATAACATTCCCTAATCACTAAAACACCCCTTTACAAATTATTTACACCCCCAAAAATTTTACATAAATTACTCCTATTAATTACCTTAAAATTTACAAAAACCCCAAATATCACTTATACCACCTTAATCACATAACATTATTACACAAAATTCCATATCCCCAAAACATTTTAACTTCCATCCTATACACCATTCCAAACATACTTATTTAAACTTCAATTCCCTCCTTTTAACATTAATTCCTATTTACCCATCCATACCCTTATATCTTCCCTATTTAACTAATTATTTACACTTTATCCCCCCTTATCATTCCCATTCCCCCCTTTACATAATTCCCATTTACACTTTATTCCATACACCTTTTACTTCCCCCTATTTCCCTAATACCTTAAATTCCTTTTACCATAATTATTTTAACTCCTATTATTTAATTTACCTCTTTACACCTTTAATTTATACTACACTTCCATATTTCTATTACACTTACATTCCATTTACCACCCCATTCCCATTTAACTTTTATTCCCTATTACATTTAAATTCCTATTTACACCTTTTTATTCCCATTTACACCTACATTCAAAATACCACTATAATTCCTTTTACCACTTTACATTCCTAATCTTTATTTTTTAACACCTTTAATTCCCTTTTCAAATTCCTATTACAACCTTTACACATTTTACACCTTTATTCCTCTTTACCCCCTTTTATTCCCTCATTTAACCTTTTACATTCCCTATTTACACTTTTCTTATCTTCCTTTAACCTTTTACTATTTAACCTATTACTACACATTTTTACATCCCTATTATTTCCCTATTACATTCCCTATTTTAACCTTTCATTTTCAACTTTACATTCCAATTAACTATTCCCTATTTAACCTACATTCCCCCTTTTATTCCTATTTACACCTAATCCTATTCATCACACTTATATCCCTATTACCCCTTATTACCAAACCCTTTTTAACCTATATTACCTTTTCCACCCCCAAATTTACACTTTTATCTCATCCCTTAACAATTCCTAAAAAACCTTATCTTTACCCTTTTTAAATCCCTACATTACCCTTTTATTCCCCATTTAACTTTACTTCCCCATCCACCTTTTCCTATTTAACCCTTTTCATTCCAAATTTACATTTCCTCATTCCACTAAAATTCCTCTATTTAACATTCATATTTAACCTTTTTTTTTAACCTATAATTCCCCCAATTTAACTTTAACATACCCCTATCACCAAATATCCTAAACACCCATTAAACCATATCATATTAACAATATTTTCACATATACACCCTTTACACCTTTTACCCCATCCCATTACCCTACTATTTAACCCCATTTAACTACCCCCTAAAACATACAACTCCCCCAACACCCCCCCCCCCCCCCCCCCCCCCCCCCCCCCCCCCCCCCCCCCCCCCCCAACCCTATCCACAAACACCTATTAAATTCACAATTTAACACCATAACTTATTAATTTAACTTACATTCCCACTTCCCCCCCCCCCCCAATATTACACCTTTTTCATCCACCCCATATTAACCCTTATTCTACATATCACCCCAACTTACCCTAAACACACCCTTACACTATCACTTTTCATTCAAAATAACTAACCCTTCCCCAACCTTACACCCAAAAATTACATTTTCACCCTAACATTCCTATTCACTTTTATTATTACACACTTTTTCCTCATTTACACTTTAAAATCCCACTTTAAAACACTTTACATTCCCTAAACCCCCTTATCCAAAACCTACATCACCCAAACTTTACACCTATATCCCCCTTTTACCCCACAAAAACTTTTCCATCCCCCTATTTACCCTTAAAATTCCATATTACACTTTTAACATTCCCTATTTTATCCCTTTACCATTCCCATTTACCACCAAACCCCAATCCTCCACATTTACCATTATTCCTATTTCCAACCAATCTCATTCACTTTCCCCCTATATAACCAACCTTACCATTCCCCCATTTACCCCTTTATATCTCAAAAACCCTAATCAATCTACACCTTTAATTCACATTTAAACTATTCCTTTTAAACCTTTTCCATTTTAACTAACCATTCCCCTCATTAACCACATATTCCCCTTTACATTCCATTTAACCTTTATCATATCCCCCTATTTAAAACCTTAACATTCCCTTTTACACCTATACTTCTTATTAATACAACTTTCATTCCCTATTACCTTTCCAACCCCCTTTTACTTTATTCCAAATAACCTTATTTACTCCCTATTTAATTCATTCCCTATTTACCACTTTACATTCCCAACAATAACCTTAATTTCCCAATTTACACCTTAAATTCCCCCTTTTAACCCCTTATTATTCCCCTTTTAAACCTTTTCATTCCATTAAAACCTTTTATTCCCATATTTACACTTCATTCCTATACCTTCCTAATTTACACTAATTCCATTTACCCCTTTAATTCCATTAAATTTTCATTCATTACAACCCATTTACCTCTTTAAACCATTTTTCCTATTAACTAATATTTATTTAACCTTCATCCCCTTTACTTAAATTCCCTATTTACACTCATACCCCTTTTACACCCTTTTATTCATTTTACCTAACTTTTACATCCTTTTACCCCTTTAATTCTTTTACACCTTTTATTCCTTATTTACACTTTACCCCCTTTTAACCCTTATTATTCCCTTTACACCTTCATTCTCTATACACCTTTCATTCTATTACACCTTTAATTCCTTTTTTAACTCATTCCCCCCTTTTCACTCTTTACATCCCCTTTACCACCTAATACCAATACCTATTAACTAATCCCCAAATTTAACTTTCATTCTATTTAACCTTAACCATCCCTTTTAACACTTTTCATTCCTATTTACACACTTAATTATTCCTCATTTAACCCTTTTTATCTATTACAACCTTTATCTCCTTTAAAACTTTAATTTCCTATTTAACACCTTTTTCCATCCCCCTATTTCCACCATAAATTCCCCCCCCCCCTACACTTTATTCATTCCCTCTACACTTATCATCCTATTACCTTTTCCATATTTACACCTTTTACTTCCTATTTACACTTTTCATTCCCCCCTCTACACTTATTCAATTCCTCCTCTTTAACTTACCCCATTCCTATACACCTTATCATTCCCTATTTACACCTATCCATTCCTATTTAACACCTTTTCTCCCCCTATTTACCCATTAATACCCATTTAAACCTTTTATCTCTTTACACTTTATCCCTATTTACACCTTTTCACCCTCTTTTACATTTATTCTCCCTTTTACACTTTACATTCTCTTTAACACCTTCCATTCTTTACACCCTTAACATTCCCTTTTACACCTTTTATTTCCAACTTTACACCTTTAATTCTCTTACACTTTACATTCCCCTATTTAAACATATCCATTCCCCATTTACACCTTTAATTCCTATTTAACCCCCTATTCCCTTTAAACCTTCTCATTCCCCTATTTAACCCTTTAATTCCCTATTACATTTATTCCTATTTACACCCTTTATTCCCATTCACCCCTAATTCCCACTTTTTCTTTCCTTATAAACCCTTTTCCCCCCTATTACAAACATTCTCCTATTTACACCCTCATTCTATTTTTAACTTTTATTCCTATACCACCATTTCCCCTTTACACCCCTAATCATTTATTCCACCCTATTCATTTAACTTTATACCTTAACCATTCCCCCCTCTAACCTTACCTTCCTTTAAACCCTAAAATTATATACTTTATTCCCATATTACACCATTATAATTTACCCTATCCTTCCCTAACTAAACCTTATACATTACACCCTTTTATATTTCCATCCTTTAAACCTTTCATTACTTTTCACTTCAATTCCTTTTACACCCTTTTATTCATTTTCCCTTTTACCTATTTCCTTTCATTCTTTTCTTATTTATTTACACTTTTCTATTTAAAACCTTTAATTCTTTTAACCTTTTATTCCCTATTCCTTTACCCCCTATTTTAATTTTAACACCTTTTTACACTTACATCCCTCTATTACAACCTTTATTCCCCTCCCATTAACTTCCCTATTTACTTTTTTCCTATTTACCTTTACCTTCTATTTAACCTTTTATCCTATTTACCTACATATATTTACACTTTAATTCTATTTAAACACCTTTCTCTACTTTTACACCTTTTTCATAATCCACTATACCCCACCCCTTTTACCTTTAATTCCCCTTAATACATTTACCACCCCCTATTACACTTTCCATTATATTTAATTTCATTCTATTATAAATTTTCATTCCTCTTTACACCTTTATTCATCATTTAACTAACCCATATTTTAACTTTACATTCCCCTATTTAACACTTTTATCCATTTTACACTTTAATTCCCCCCTCTTTCCCCTATTTCTTTTCCCCTTTACATTCATTTTCACTAAACATTCCCTATTTAAACCTTTACATTCTTTTAACTAAAATTCCCCCAATTTACACCTTAATTCCTAATTTACCCACTTTACATCTTAAAACATTTATACATTCTTCTAACCTTTCCACCCCTTTACCCTATTCATTCCTCTTTTCCTCATTCCCTCTTTAACCCTTCACATTTATTACACCTTTTATCCTATTCCCCCCCCCTTTACATTCACTTTTCATTCCCCCCTTTTACACCCTTTATTCCCATCTCATTCCCTTTTACACTTTACTTTCCTTTAACCCTTATATTCATTTAACACTTTCACTTCCCTATTACACTACATTCAATTAACTTTTATTCCCTATTTCTTCATTCCATTCACTATCCTCCCATTTAACCTTATCATTCCCTATTAACCACTTTACATCCCTATTTACACCTTTATTCCCTATATACCCCTTTCATTCCTATTCCCTTTACATCCCTATTTACACTAATTTCCCTTTTTTCTTTTCACCTTCACCCCTATTTACTCCTAAATTCATTTTTACCACTTTTCCCTTAACACCTTATTCTCCTTACCCCTTTTCCCTATTTTCACCCCTTTTCATTACTTTTAACCTTTCATTCCCCCATTTACTTTCATTCCCTAATACTTTCCCCCCCTACTTTACCCCCCCCCCCCCCCCCCCCCCCCCCCCTACTCCCATTTAAACCCTTAATTTCCCTATTTACACTTTTATTCCTATTTACACCCTTATATTTCCCCTATAACCTTTTCATTCCTCTTTAACCTTTACCATTCCCTATTTACACTTTTATCCTATTTAACACTTTTAATTCCCTTTACACTTTACCATCCCCTATTTACACCTTTTCATTTCCCTATTTCCTTTACATTCCCTATTTACCTTCATTCCCCTATTTACACTTTACATCTATTTAACCTATTATCCCTATTTACCCCTTATATTCCCTATTACACTTTTCATTCCCTTTAACCACCCTATCCCAACCCCTTTTATTCTATTTAACACCTTTACATTCTATTTACACCTTTTCATCCTATTTACACCCCTTTTATTCCTATTCCTATTATTCTACAACCTTTTATTATTCCCCCTCTTATAACTTTACATTTCCTATATACACCTTTATTACTTTAAACTTTTCATTTTTTTACACCTTTAATTCCCATTTACACCCTATATTCCTATTTCTATTTCCTATTAACCTAATTATTCCAATTTACACCCTATACCCATCAATTATTACTTTTCTTTCATCTTTACCACTTTCATTATAACCTTTTATTCCTATTTACACCTTCCATTCCTATTTACCTTTTCATTCTATTTACACTTTACATTCCTTTTAAACTTTTCATTTCCCCCTTTTACCTTTAATTCCCATTTACACTACTATTTCCCATTTCTACTTTAAACCCTATATATCCCCTCTTTAACCTTTATTCCTATTTACACCTATTTCCATTTACCTACATTCCTACAAACACCCTTTTCATTCCCCTTATAAACCCTCATTTAATTACCCTATTTCACACCCCATTTATACCCATTCCAACCCTATTTATTCCCATATTTACACCCCTTTAATCTATTCCTATTCAAATTAACTTACATTCCCTATTTAACATTTAACATTCTACTTCACCTTTCATTCCTATTCCCCCTTTACATTCCCTTTAACCTTTTATTCCTATTTAACCCCCTTTTATCTATCTAAACTCCATTCCCTATTTACTCCTTACTAAACCCCCTTTTTACACCTTTAACTTCTTCCTATTTACCTTTTAAACCCCATTCCCATTTAACCTTTTTATTCCCCTATTTACCTTTACATTCCTTTTAACCTTTTCATTCATTTACACCCTACATTCCCTTTAAACTTTTATTCCCTATTTACCCCTTTACCCCATTCCCCTATTTAACCTTTTAATTCCCTCTATCTAACTTTAATTCCCTATTTACTTTACATTCCTATTTAAACTTTATTCCCCCCATCTATACACCTTTAATTCCTATTTACACTTTTCATTTCTTTACACCTTTACATTCCTATTTACACCTTTTCATTCCCCTATTACTTTTAATTCCCTATTTAACTTTCCCATCTATTTAACCCTTTTCATTCCTATTTCCCTTTACTCCCTCTTTACACTTTACATTCCCCTATTTACACCTTACATTCCATTTACACTTTTCATTCCTATTACACCTTACATTCCATTTACACCTTTCATTCCTTTTACACTTTTCCCCCTCTTTTTACACTTTACATATTTACACTTATCACCCTATTTACACCTTTTATTCCCATCTTAAACTTATATTCCTCTTTACACCTTTTATTCCCTCATTTACACTTTATTTCAACTATTTAAACCTTTTATTCCCCCAATTCCTTTTCACCCCTATTTAACTTTAATTCCCTTTAACTTTACATTCCCTATTTAAAACCTTTAATTTCCCTATTTACCTTTTCATTCCCATTTAACCTTTTCATTCTATTTACACCTTTATTCCTATTTAACTTTACATCCCTTTTTACACCTTTTATTTTTTAACTTTACATCTATTTTACACTTTTCATTCCTATTTACTTTACATTCTATTTACACCTTTTATTTCCTTTTTACACCTTTACATTCCCCTATTTACACTTTAAATTCTTTTAAAACTTTATTCCCCTTTTACACCTTTATTCTCTTTTACACCCTATTTCACCATTTACTTTCTATTTAATTTTTACATCCCCAATTTAAAATACCTCTTTACAACTTTCATTCTATTTAACTTTTACATTCCTTTTTAACTTTTATTCCCTATTTTAAACCTTTATTCCTATTTACACCTTATTATTACTTTTACACTTAACCCTATTTAACTTTTCATTCCCTTTACACTTTACTATTTACACCCCTTATATTCCTATAACCCTTTTATTTCCTCTATTAACTTTACATTCCCAATTTTACACCTTTATTCATCTTTACACTTTTAATTATTTAACCCTAATTCCTATTTACACTTTCATTCCCTATTTACACCTTTTCATTCTTCCTATTTTAAACCATTTCATTCCCTATTTACCCTTTACACATATATTTTACACTTTTATTCCTATTAAACTTTTCAATCTATTTAACCTTTTCATTCCCTTAACTTTTCATTCCATATTTACACTTTTCATTCCCTATTTACACCTTTATTCCCCCATATTTACAACTTTAATTCCTATTTACACCTTTACCCCCCTATTTACAAATTCATTCCATTTTACACCTTTCATTCCCTATTTACACTTTTCATTCCTTAACCCTATCATTCCTATTTACACCTTTTATTCTCTTTACACCTTTACATTCCTCTTTACACCTTTTCATTCTTTTACCCCCTTTACCCTATTTACACCTTTTCATTCCTATTACACCTTTTCTTCCCTATTTAACCCTTTAATTCCTCTTTTAACTTCATATTTTAACACTTTTATTCCCTATTTACACTTTTCATTCCTTTTTAACCTTTAATTTTCTTTTACACTTTTATTCCATCTTTTAAACTTTTCATTTTCCCTTTTATTCCAATTTTAAACTTTATTCCATTTTAACTTTTACATTCCATTTTACACTTTTCATTCCTATTTACCTTTTATTCCTCTTAACCCCTTTTTAATTCCTTTACACTTTATTCATACTCCTTTATTTTTTTAAACCTTTTATTCCCCTATTTACACTTTAAATTCCCTCTTAACACTTTTAATTCCTCTTTAACTTTACATTCCTAATTTACACCTTTATTCCCTCTTTTACACTTTAACATTCCTATTTACACCTTTTATTTCCCTAATATTCATTTACATCCTATTCACTTACATCTATTTAACACTTTAATTCACTTTAACCCTTTTATTCTATTTAATTTAATTCCCTATTACACTTTTATTCCTCTTTACACTTTTAACTTTTACACTTTTATTCTAAAATTTTATTCCATTTTACACTTTACATTCCTATTTAACTTTACATTCCCCTCTTTATACTTTACATTCCTTTTTACCCACTTTTCATTCTATTTAAATTTATCTCTTTTAACTTTAATTCTATTTAACACCTTTTATCCTATTTCATTTATTCTATTTACACTTTTATTCCATTTAACCCTTTTATTCCTTTTAAACTTTATTCATCTTTACACTTTTTTTTCCATTCATTTACCCCTTTTATTCCTATTTTTACACTTTTTCATTCCTATTTACACTTTTCATTTATTTAACCTTTATTCCCTATTAAACCTTTTCATTCCTATTTAACAACTTTACCATTCAAATTTACACTTATCACCCCCTATTTACACCTTTACATCTATTTACACCTTTTCATTCCCTATTTACACTAAATTTTACCTTTAACTTTTCATTCCCTATTTACTTTAATTCCTTATTTACCATTTTCTTTACCTTTAATTCTATACACCTCCCATTCCTTTACAATATTCCTTATTCACACTTATTTCCCTCTATTCCAATTAACATTTACATTTACTTTAAAAAACCCCTTTAAACTTTACTACACTATAATTCTTTTACCCTTTTCCTTTATTATCATTCCAACTACCCCCTTTTCATTCTATTAACCTTTTATTCTATTTAAACTTTTCCTATATACCCCCTTTTTTTACATTAAAATTCTTTAATCAAAACTTTCATAACTCCAACCCTTCTACTTAAATACCCCCTTTAACCTATTTTTCCCCCTTACTAACCTAATTAAACTCCCTACCTTTTCTAAAACTTCTATTAAACCAAAAATTCCTCTACCTTATATATTTACCTATCTAATACCCCCTAACAAACACTTAATTAACTATTTAACACTAACTCAAAAACCATATATAAACACCACTTAAACAAAATACACAATTAAACTCACCCCTATACACCCCCCAATTACCATACCCTACCAAAACAACCAAACATTAACCCCAATTAACTTACCTAAAAATCACTATTAACTTAACTTTAAACACTAACACCATTTACCCTAAACATCACACAACATTTACCACCCTATTTACTTTAATTAAAAATACCCCTAAACATACCAATTATAAAAAAACACCCACATAATCATATTACATTTAACACCCCATCTATACATCCACATTAACTTTTACTTTAACAACACCTTCCCCCCTACACCCTTCCCCAAACACCATTCTAACTTTACTACCCCTTTTAATACACCCCATTTAACCCCTACACCTCTATCAATCCTATTCACCCTCCCAACCTACTCCCCCCACCATCCCAATAACCTAAACATTATCAACCCCACCCCCCCCCCTATATTTAACATAATATAACATTCCAAACCACACCTAATTACCACACCACCCCTACAACAAACCCAATAACATACCACCACTACTAACCCAAACCCAAATTACTTAACCTAAAACTTAATCTTATTTAACTACATCCCAACATTTACTACTTACACACTAACAACCTCCTAATTTAATACTCAACCTATAATAAATTATACCCACCCACTTTACATTTAAATATATTTAACACCTTTATTCCCCCCCATAACTAAAAACTACATAACTACACCCCCCACCTCCTACCCCCTATTACCTACCTACACCTACAAAAACCTACCCCACCCCTACCCCCCACACTTTCCCCCTATTTTACCCACTCTTATCATTACACTTACCAACCACATACCACCCCCTTCCATATCCTTAATCTAACCCCCCCCTATAACACCTACTCCCCCTATTCTACTTTACTACTACAATTTACCCTTTTTTTAATAAACTATACCCAACCCTACCTACCCTAAATATTACCAACACTACCTATTATATTCAAAATACCATACTATCTAAATTCTATAACCCCCCAACACCCCCTTATATAATAATTCCTTTACCCCTTTTACTATTTTTTAACTTTACTATAATTATATTTACCCTACACTTTATTTTACAACTTTAATACCTTTCACCTAATTTATATCATAACTTTTAATATCCCTTAACACCCCCTTACACTTTATAATTTTACACCCCCCCTTTCCCACCAAATTTTATATTAAAACCATCAAACCATCCTCCCTACACCCATTAACTTTACTTATTCACTAAACTTTTAAAAACTTCATTTCAAAATTTAATTCACCATTTAATTACAACTAATCTTTAACCCCCACCCCTATTATTTAAAATACATATCTTTACAAACATACATTACCCAAAAACCTCCACCCATTATACCCCCCCTACACTTTATACTTTAACAATCACCTCCACCCCCTAAATACACCCACAATCCACTACTATTTCTACCCAACTACCTAACATTATTAAAAACCACCCCCCCTTTTAATTTAATTCACCACACACCCAAACACCCTATTTACACCATACAACCCCAAATTCATATATTACTTAACATTCCCTCTTTACACTACATTCTTTTTCCACATATACATCAATTACAAACCACTATACCTATTTAACTTTAAATACACCCCTCTAAAATTTACTATACACCACCCTACATAACTAACCCCTACACCCAAACTAATATAACCCCAATTATCCAAAACCTAACTTTACAAACCTTTACTATACATCCACTTAAACAACACTAACCCCAACACCCATTAACCCCCCACTTTAAAATTCACCCACAAAACCAAAAACCAATAATCCTAACCACCCACAACCACTTTAACACCCCAAACCCCAATAAAACCTATTTACAAACTTTCAAAATCACCCCCCCAAACAATCCTAACACTAAACACACACCAAACACCCCTATTACCCCCTTAAACCATACTACTACACAACCAATTTACACCCACCACCCAATTTACACCCCTTCTACCCCAACCCACCCCCAAACACAACCCCCTTAACCAACCCACTTACAACAAACCCAAACCACCCCTAACCCCTCACTACACAACCACCCACACATTCAAAATACCACCCCTCAAACCAATACTACTAAACCCAAACACCCCAAACCCTACTTTCATACACAACAAACCCTAACCCCCCACACACCAAAAACTACCCATTCCCCACTCCATTAACTCCCATCAAATCCACCCCTCTACCCCAAACATCCCACAAACCCCCCCTATTCACTACTCCATCCACTACACTTCCCCCCTAACCTTTCACAAACTATCACCCATCCTACCCCCCCCTATCCACACCCTCCTTTCCCCCAACACCTATAACCACCCCATTACCCCCCCAACCATACCCACCCTAACACCCCTTAACCCCAACTCACCCCTACCCACACCTACCCCTTTACCCCCACCACCACTATAACCACACCACCCCTAAACACCAACAATACACAACCCACCCAACAAATACCACAACACCCCCAATACATAACACTACCCATCCCACCACCCATAACTTTTATCAACATTACTAACCCCAAACCCTCCACCCACCACCCCCTTAATAATACCTTTTACTCACCACATCCCCCTATACAACCCCCATCCTCCCCTTACACCCTTATCATAACCCTACACCCATTACCCCCCAATTACCCTAACACCCCCAAATCACCCCAAACACTATTATCCCCACTACTTTTACCAACTCTACACAACTCCTAACCACCCTATTATTCACTCAACCTTTATACACCCTTTACCCCCTACTCCCCCTTTACCCACCCTCCACCCCTTTAACCCCTACATCCACAAAACACCTATTACCACCTTTACAACACCCATCCCCCCATTATCCCCCCCTATCACCACCCTTTACACTCACCCATAACTACCATTAACACCCAAAACAACTTTCCATACTAACCTCTTTACATTAACAACCCCATTTACAACCACTTACCTACACACTATTTACCCCAACTTAAAAAACACCAATTCACTCCTACCACCACACCTTTATACCAAAAACACTTATATTAACCCCCACCCCCCCATTACAACCAATATCCTTAAATCATTAACATCACACAAAACCCTTAACACCATACACAAACTATCTATTTAATTATACCACCTCTTTAACTTTATTTACAAAACTTTCACCCAAAACTTTACACCCCCTTAAACTATTTAACAATTCCATCTACACCCCCTATACATCTACCCTATACCAACATTTCCAAAACCCTATACTCCTTACATCCAACTTCCACCAAAAAAAAACCCATTAACACAAAAAACCTTTTACACAACTAAAACCAACACCCATACACCCCACCACCCCCAAACCATACCCCAAAACCACCCCAAACCAAAAACACAACACCCAAAACCCCTACACACCACCCAATAATATACAACTCCCCCCCCAAACCAACCCCCACCATACACCCTACACTTACCCCCCATACACTCCCAACACCCCATTAACCACCACAAACACTACATTAACCCTTTCAAACCTTCTACTCCCCCATACAACCCACTATAACCACACCACCCCCCTATAATCTACAATCACTACTACTTCCACCCCCTACCACCTTAACAATACCCCCTAACCCATACACCTTTTAAACTACTTATCCACCCCTACTCCATACACCTAATTCTACACCCTTTATACCTCCAACTTTACAACAATTAACCCCTACTATTCATAAACTACTCTTTATCCCCCCTATTACTACCTAACCTCCTACAACATTACTATAACCTTTATACTATATATCCTTTACCTTATCCCCTACTTCTATCTACTAATACCCTACTCCCCTCTATCATACTCTTTACTCCCCAATCCCTAATTATCATTTATAAACCCCCCCTATCTTTCCTTATTTTATCCCTACCCCCCCCTTTTCCCTTCATTTCCTCCCCTAATATCCTTTTTATCTCCCTTATTCCTATTTATTATCTATTATAATCCCTTTCCCCTCCCTATCTCCATTCCCCCTCTACATCCTTTTCCCCCCAACTTTTCCTTTTCACCTTTTATCCTTCTACTATTTCTCTACTCCCCTTTATCACCATTCTTTCCCATACCCTTTTCACCAATTCTTTATCTACTAACCCATACCTTCATCCTCCCCCTTTACCACCCCCTATCCTCTACATATCCTCTTCACTCCTCCTTTAATTTCATTTCTCCCCTACACCTTTTACATACTTATACTCTATTTATTACTGGCCTTCTATCTACCCTTCCCTTACTCCTATCTATCCTACCTTTCCTATCTACCCCATCCTACATTCCTTTTACTAATTTCATATTATTACACTACTCCCCCATTTCCACCTATTTTACTTTTCATTCTTTAACATTTTTATATACTTTCCCTTAATCTTTACTTACTCTATTCCTATTATATACTTTTCTCTATTTATCCCTACTCCCTTTTTAACCCCTATCCCCCTCCTAAACTTTTCCTTACTATATCCATATACCCTAATCCCTTTCCCCTCCTACTACTATATTTTTCCCCCTATACTTACTTTCTCCCCTACTCCCCTTTTCCCCCTCCTACTTTTTTCCCTTACTCCTTTCCTCCCTACTCCCCCCTACTTCCCTTCTCTTTTACCCTCCTTCCCTCACTATCCCCCTATTCTCCCCTTACTTTACTCCTTATTTCCCCTATCACCATTCCTCCCTACTATTTCCTCCCCTACTCCCCCCTCCTTACCCTACTTCTTACTCTTTTCCTCTCCATACATATCCCCCTTTCCTACTCCTTCCCCCCTTACTCTTTCTCCCTATCCTCCCCTTCCCCCCCCTACTCCTTTCTCCATCCCCCTTTCCTCCTACCACCTCTTCCCTCCCTACTCTCATTTCTCTACTCCCTTTTCTCCCCCTACTCCTTTACTCCCTAATCCCCCATTCTCCCCCACCTAATCATTTCCCTCTCTAACTTCCGTTACTCCGACTCCCCATTTCCTCCCTACTCCCCTCTTTACTTAATCCCCCTTCCTCTACTCCCTCCTTTCTCTACCCTTTTCCCTCCCTACTCCCTCTTTCTCTACTCCTCATATCTACTCCCCTTTCCTCCTAACCACTCTACTCTCTACTCCATTTCCCTCCCTATCTTTTCCTCTACTCCTCTTTCCTCTACTCCCTACTTCCAAACTCCCTTTCCCTCTACTCCTATCATCTACTCCCTTTTCCCTCCCTACTTCCCTATATCCTACTCCTTTCATCCTACTCCCTTTATCCCCACTCCTATCTCCTACTTCTCGTTACTCCTACTTCCCCTTTTTACTCCCTCCTATCCCCTCTAATACTCTTTCCCATCCCTACTCCATTTCTCCTACTTTATTCCCCCTCTAATCCTTTCCTACTCCTTTCCTCCCCTACTCCCCTTCTTTCCCTTTCCTCTTCTCTTCCCTTACTTCCTTTTCTCTATCCTCATTCCCTCTACTCTTTTCATACTCCTACCCCTTTTCCTCCTTCTCCCCCATTACTCCCTCCTACTTCCTACTCCCTTTCTCCCATACTCCCTTCTATTCCCCTCTACTCCCCTTCTCTACTCCTACCTCCTACTCCTATCTACTCCCCATTTCTCCCTACTCCCCTTCCCTCCCTCCCTTTTACTCCTACTCCCCCTCTACTCCTTTTCCTCCCTACCCTCTTTCCTCCTACTCTTCCCCTCTACTCCCTTCCTCTACTCCTTAACAACTCTTTCCCTCCTACCTCACTTTTACTACTCCCCCTATTCTCTACTCCCTTTTTACTTACTTTCCCCTTTCCTTACTCCCTTCCACCCTACTCCCTTTCCCCTACTCCTACCCCTATCTCTTTCTCTAACTCCTTTATCGACCTTTTTCCCTCCTAATCATTCCCTTCCTACTCCTTTCTCTATCCCTCCTACTCTCTTCTTATCCCTTATCTCCTCTACTCCTCTTCCCTTACTCCCCTTTCTCCTACTCTATTCTCTACTCCCTTTCCTTACTCCCTTTCTTCCTCCCCCTTACTCACTTTCCTCTTCTCCTTTCTCCTACCCCTTTTCCCTCCTACTTTTTTACTCCCATTCTTACCTTTCTAGTCCTCTTTCTCCCCTACTCCCTCTTTCCCTTCCTACTCCTTTCCCTTACTCCCTCCTTACTCTTTTCCCCTACTCCCCTTCATCCATACTCCCTATTCTCTACTCCCTTTCCCTTACCCCTTTTCTCCCTACTCTCATTTCCCCTCCTACTCCCTCTTTCTCCCTACTCCTTTCCCTCCCTACTCTTCCCTTCCCTTTCTCACTTCCCTCCTAATCCCCTTTACCCCTTAATTTCCTATCCATCTACTCTTCCTTACCTCCTAAATCCTTTCTCTACTCCCCTCTTACTCCTAACACTCTCCTACTCCTACTCCCTTTCTACCCTAACTCCTCTTCCTATCTACCCTTATCTCCTCCCTCTACTCCATTTCCTCCTATCCTTTTCTCTACCCTCCTTTTTCCATCCTACTCCCCCTTTCCTCCCTACTCCTCTTCTCCTACTCCCTTTCCTATAATTCCCCTATTCCTCCCTACTTACTTTCCCCCTCTCCTATCCTCTTTACTCCCCCTACTCCCCCATTTTCTAACTCCCTCTTTCCTCCTCTACCCTTCCTCCCTACTCCTTCCCCTCCCGTCTCACTTTCCCTCCCTACTTACCCCTTTACCTCCTATCTTACCCTCCCTATCTCCCTACTCCTTTTACTTACTCCTTTCTCTACTCCCCTTTCTCTATTCTCCCCTACCTTTTCCATCTCCTACTCCCCTTTCCCTCTACTCCTTTCTTATTCCTAACTACACCTTTCCTTACCCTTCTCCTACTCCCTCTACACTCACTTCCTTACTCCTCTTCACTTCTACCTCTACTCCTTTCTTACTCCCCCTTCTTCAAACTTCCTTTCCTACTTACTCCCCTATCTCCTACT
Source organism: Pleodorina starrii (assembly GCA_030267565.1). Taxonomy (NCBI): domain Eukaryota; kingdom Viridiplantae; phylum Chlorophyta; class Chlorophyceae; order Chlamydomonadales; family Volvocaceae; genus Pleodorina; species Pleodorina starrii. The sequence continues at coordinate 16,736 of BRXU01000089.1, read as the reverse complement.
CCTTTCCTCCTACTCCCTATCTCCCTATTCCCCTTTCTCTACTCCTTTACTCCCCTCCCTATCCCTTCCCTACTACTCTTTACTCCTACTCCCCCTTTCACTCTACTCTCCTTCCTCCCCTACTCCTTTTCCATCCCCTACTCCTCTTTCTTCTACTCTCCCTTCCTCTATCCTCCTTCTCTATCCTTTCTTACTCCCCTTCTCCCCTACTTCTTTCCCTCTACTCCCTATTCTCTACTCCTCTATTCTTACCTCTCCTCTACTCAGTTCTCTTCCCTCTCCTTCCCCCTATAACTTCATTCTCCTTCTACTCCCCTTTCCCATCCTACCCCTCTACTCCTTCATATTTCCTACTTTCTTACTCCTTTCCCACTACTCCTAATCCCCTTCCCCTCCCTACTCCCACTTCCTCTACTACCCTTTCTCCTACTCCCTTTACTCTACTCCTTCCTATCCTTCTCCTATCCCCTTTTACTCTACTTCCTTTCTCTACTCTCCCTTTCTCCCCCTACCCTTTTCCTCCTACTCCCCTTTCCTTACCCTTTTTCTTTCCTACTATCACTTTCCCCCTCACTCCCTCCTTCTTTCCTATCCCTCTTCCCCCCCTCTAATCCCCTTTCTCCTTCCTACTTCCCTCCTTCCCTCCCCTACTCCCTTCCTCTACTCTCCATATTCCCTCTATCCCCTTTTTACTCCCTACCCTTTCCTTTTCCTCTTTCCCCCTCCTACTCACTTTCTCCTTACTCTTTTCCTTACCCCTTTTCTCCTACTCCATTTACCTCCTACTCCTTCTCCCCTACTCTTTTCTCTACCTCCTTTTCTTACTTCCCCTTTCTTACTCCTCCTTCCCTCCCTACTCCTTTTCCCCTACTCCTCCTTTTCCCCTACTCATTTCCTCCCCTACTCTCCTTTCTCTACTCTCTTCCTCTACTCCCCCCTTCCCTTATTCCCTTTCTTATCTCCTTCCCTACTCCCCCTTCTTACTCTATCCTTAATCCCCTTTCTCTACCTCAATTTCTCCCTACTCCATTTCTTACTCACTTTCTTCATACTCTATTTCTTATCTTTTTACCCTTATCTCTACTCATTTCTTATCCTCTTTCTCCTACTCCCCCCTTTCTTAACTCCTTCCTCTACTACTTTCTCTACTCCTTTACTTCATCTACTCCTCTACTTTTTACTTACTCACTTTATCTACTCTCTTCTCCCCTACTCCCCCCTTTTCTCCTCCATCTTACTCCATTTCCTTAACCTCCTTTTCTCTATTCATTTTCTCCTATCTCCTTTCTCTACTCCTTCCTCCTTACTCATTCCTTACTCCCTACTCATACCCTTCTCTAATCCCTTTTACTCCCCCCTACCTCCTATTCTCCCTTCCTATCCTTTCTCCCCTACCCCTTTTCTCTACTCCATTTCTTCCTTCTCTTTCTTACCCTTTTCTCCTACTCCACCCCCTTTACTATCCTTTTCCTCCTACTCCCCTTTCCTCCTAATCCTTTCCCCTTTACACCCCTTCTTACTCTTACTACTCCTTTCCCTTACTCCTTTCTCCCTATCCTTTCTCCTACTCCCTTCTATACTTCCTATTCTTACTCCCCTCTTCCCTCCTACCCGTTTATCTACTCCATTTCTCCCTACTCCCTTTTTCCTACTCCCTTTCCCTCTACCCTTCCCCCTACTCTTTCCCATACTCTTTCCCTACTCACTTTCTCCCTACTCCCTTCCTTATCCCCCTTTACCCTCCCTACTCCCTATCTTACTTTTTTCCTACTCCCTCTTACCCTCTACTCCTTTCTTACTTCCTCTTTCCTACCCCCCCCTCCTACTCTATTCTCCCTTTCTAACTTCTCTTCTCTACTCCTCTCCTTCCATCCTACTCCCTTTCCTCTACCCCCTTCTTCTACTCATTTCTTACTCTTTTCTCTCTCCTTTCCCCCTTACTCATCCTTCTCAAATCCTTTCTTACTCCCTATCATCCTACTCCTTATCCTCCCTACTCCTATCATCCTACTCCTTTCTCCTTTACTCACTTACCACTCCTATTACTCATACTCCTTTCCTACTCTTTATCTACTCCTTTACTTACTCCCTTTCTACTCCTCCTACTCTCTACTTCCCCCTCTACTCCTTTCTACTACTCACCCTTTTCTCCTAATTCCCCTTCCCTCCTACTCCTAACTATACCATCTCTTCCTTACTCTCTTTCCCACCCTCCCTCCCTACTCCTTTCATCCCTACTCCCCCTTTCTCCCTACTCCATCTTCTCCCTACTTCCTTTAAATCCCCCCCTATTCCCCTTTCCTTACTCACTTTCTCCCTACTATCCTTTACTTTCTATCACCTTTCCCCCTTCTACAACTCCCCTTCCCTTACTCACTTTCCCTTACTAATTTTACTCACCTTTCTCTACTCCTCCTTCCTCTACTCACTTTTTACTCTTTTTCCCCTTTACTCCTAATATTTCTTCTCTACTCCTCTTACTCCCTACTCATTTAAATCCTACTCCCCTCTTCCTCTACTCCCCCCCCCCTCTCCTCTATCCTTTACATTACTCCTAACCCTCCTTTCATACTTTACTCATCCTTTCTCCTACTCCTATAACCCCCCTACTCAATTTCTCCTACTCTTATTTCCTCCTCTCCTCTCCCCCCTTCCTTATCTTTTTCCTACACTCCCCCCCCCTTACCCCTTTCTCAACCCTTACCTACTTACTCTTTCTTACTTCCTTTTCTTACTTTTTCCCCTACCTCTTTCTTCTACTCTTTTCATACTCTCATACTCCCTTTATACCTACTCCCTACTCTTCCCTTCTTACTCACTTTCTCTACTCCCTTCATTACTCACCTTTCCCCCTCTCATCCCCCTACTCCCCCTTCTCCCCTATCCCTTATCCCCCTTATTCCCTATATCTAATCCCTTTCTCTACTTCCTTCTCTACTTCCTTTAAATTCCCTACTCCTTTTCCTCCTACCTCACTTTCTCCCTACTCCCTTTCCCACTCCCCTACTCTCTATCCAACTCATCTTACTCCTACTCCTTTCTTTACTACCTTTCTCTACTCCCCCTTCTCCTACTCCTATCTCTACTACTTCTTATCCTTACATATATTCTCTTCTCTAATCTCTTCCTCTACTCCTTTTCCTAAATTATCCCTTTCTCTACTATTTCCTTACTCCTTCCTCTAACTCCTACCTTCCACTCTACTCTTACTTCCTACTCCTTACTCTACTTCCCTATTTAATTTTAGTTTCACCCTTCTCAATTCCTCTATCTCTTATCTACTTCTCTTACTCTTATCCTACCTTCTCTACTCCCATTACTAACTCCCTCTCTTACTCTCTTCTCTACTCCCTTAATCTACTTCCTTTCCCCTACTCATTACTCCTACTCCCTTCCTACTCCAACTCCCTATCCTTTCCTATCCTCTACCTTTTACTCCTACTCCCCCCTTATCTTACTCCCCCCCCACTTTTCTCCTATTCCCTTTTTCCCTCTACTCCATCTTCTACTCCCCCTTACTCCTCCTTTTCTTACCTTCTTTCTCCTATTCCTCCTATCTCTATCTCTTTCTACTCCCTTTCCTACTATCCTCATTTTACTCCCTTTCCTCTACCTTTTCCTCTCTATTTCCATTTCTTACTTCTTTTCCCTCCCTACTCCCTTCTCCCTATCCCCCCTCTCCATCCTACTCCAACTTTCCCTCTACTCCTCATTACTCTCCTACCTCCCTATCCCCTTTACTAACTCCTTCTCCTACTCTTCTACTCCCCCTTTCTCCCCTACTTCCTCTTCTTACTACTTATTTCTCCTATATCTCCCCTTTCTTCCTATACTCCCTTCATTACTCCTTTCCCCTTACTCCTTCTCTCTCCTCATTTCATCTCCTTTTCTTACTCCTTTCTTACTCCCTCTAAACATCCCCTTTCCCACCTACTCTCTTTCTCTACTCCTTTAACCCTATCCCTATATTACTCCTTTCTTACTCCTTTACTAATCCTATACCCTACTCTTTTATTACTCCTTTTTACTTCCTTCTCTACTCTTTTCTCCCCTACTCCTTTTTACTCCCCACTTTCTTACTCCTTTATTATATTTCCTATACTCTCTTCACTACATCTCTTCCTTACTCCTTTCTCCTACTCCTATCCTTCCCTCTTTCCTACTCCTCCCCTTTCCTAATCCTATCTACTCCTTCTTATCACCTTTCATACTCCCTACTACTTCCTACCTTATACCCTTCATTACTCCCCTTCTCTACTCCTACTATCCTTCACTACTCCCTCTTACCCTCATTTCTTATCCCCTACTTACTCCATTTCCTTACCTCATATCCTTAGCTTTACTTATATTCTCTCTCTATCTCTACTCAACTCCTTAACTTAACCTTTCTCTACTCCCATTTCTCCTCCTCCTTTAATTACTCCTACCTACCCTACTCCCCTTTACATTACTCCCTTCCTCCCTATCCCCCCCTCCCCTATATATAATTTTTACCCTAACTCTCTTCTCTACTCTCCTTCTCCTTCCTACTTCTTCTCTATCTCCCATTACTTACTCCTTTCTTACTACTCTTTTACTCCCTACTTTTCTTAACCCTTATCCCCCTACTCTTTTCCCTTACTCTTTTACTTACTCACTTTTCCTATCCCCTTCATCTACACACTTTATCTAACCCTTCTTACTCACTTTCACTACTCCCTTCCACTATTACCCCTTTCTCACCCTACTCTTCTAATATTCTACCCTTACTCATACTCTCTTACTCACTACTCCTATAAATCTACTCTTTCACCTCCTACTCACTATTATATCTTTCCATACTCTATCTTACTCATTCCTCACATACTCCTTTCCTTCCACTCTTACTACTCACTCTTTACAATATATCCTTTCTCCACTCACTTAATACTCTATACTTATTTCTCTTCACTAAATCTACTTTCTCTATCCCTTCACCTCACACTTTACTCCTACTCATTACATCTACACTTTCCATAACTACTCCCACTCCCTTAACTTCTCATCCTTCTCTAACCTCTACTCCTCATTATCTATCTCATCTTCCACTCTTCATACACCTTTCATACTCATTATCATACTCCCTTTACCTATAACTCACTTTCATATCCCTCCACTTCATTCTCCACTATACCCTTCTACTCTCATTTTATTACCCTCTTTACATCTATCCACTACTTTTTACCCCTATCCCCTTTCTCCCTACTTCACTTCTCTACTCCTCCTTTACTTCCTCCTATATCCCTCCTATCATTACTTCCCTTTACTATAATCCTCAATTCTTATCTACTTCTCTACTCTTTTCTCTACTTCCTCTTCAATACTTCCCATTCTACCACCTACTTCCTCTACTCTTTCTCCCTTACTCCTTTCTCTATCATTTCACTCTACTTACCTACTCCCCCTACTCCCCTTCATCTAATCCCCTTCATCCATTACTCTATCCAAAACCTTCTAAAACTCCTCACTCATCATACACCCTTACATACTCTCCTTATTACTCCCTATTCAATCCACTCCCCCCCCTTTACTCCTATCCTATCAACACACTAAAAACTCCTATACAAATAATCTCATCATACTTCTTCTTCTATCTTCTCTCTACTACCTATTCATTACACATCTTCCCTTACTCCTTTAATTACTCCTTCATCCCAACCTTTTCCTCCCCCTATCTATACCCCTAATCCCATATTCTCTACTATCTCTTTCATTACTTCCCCCCTTTCCCCCCCTACTACCCTCCTTCATCTTATACCCCCTTTTCCCTCCCTACTCTTTCCTAAAATTCTCTTTTACTTCCCCCCCTTCCCTATCCCTTTCTAACTCCTCTTTTCCTCTACTCCTTTCCCTCTACTCCTATCCTTTCTCTACTCCATACATCTTACTCTTCACCCCTCCCTTTACATTACTCCTTCCTACTCCCCCCTATTCCTACTCTTTCTTAAATCCCCTATCCCCCTCTACTCCCCTTATACCCTCTACTCCTATCATCCTATCCTTTCTTACTTTCCTATCATCTATCCCTTTCTTACTCTTTCCTCCTTTACTCACTCACTATCTTACTCCTTTTACCTCCTACTCCCTTTCTCCTACTCTCTTCTCCCTACTCTCCCTTTCTCTTACTCCCCCCTTTACTACCTACTCACCTTTATATCCTTTATTACTCCTTTTCTCTTACTACTTCCTATCCTAAACACTTTTCCTATCTCTTTCTTTTCACTCTCTCTCTTACTCCTTATTATAACTCCCTTTCTCCTATCCACACTAATACCCCTACTCCCTTTACTTTATCCTATCTCCCCCCTACTCCTTTAACTCTACTCCTTTCTTCCCTACACTCTACTCTTACCCTTTTCACAACTCCCTTTCCCCCCCCCCCCCCCTTACCCCCCCTATCCTTACTACTCTCTTCTTATCTTTCCCTCCTACCTCTTTTCTCTATCCATGTCCTTTATCTCCCCTTTATCCTTTACATACTCCTTTCTTTCCCTCCCTTCACTATCCTTTACCCTTACTTCCCTACTCATCCTATCTTTTCTTACTCTTTACTATCCTATCCCTCTACTCCCTATTTATTACCTCCCCTTTCTCCTATTCCCTTTCACTCCTACACCATTCTTTTCTTCTCCTTCCTATCCCCTTAATCACCTTTTTACTCCCTTTACCTAATCTTTCACTTTCTTATCTCTTTCCTACTCCATTTCCTTACTCTCTTCTTATTCTCTTCTTACACCTTTCTTACCCTTTTCTCTAACTCCCATTTCATACTTCTCCCCCCCCCCTTCTCCCTATCCCCACTTTCTTCCTCCCCTCTCCTTACTCATTTCACTTACTCCATTATCTACTCCTATCATTATACCACTTCTTACACCCTACTCCCCTTTCCCCTCTAACTCTTTCTAACCCTTTTCTACTATCCATTTCACTACTCTACCTCACTCCTCTATTCTTACTTCTTTTCTTATCACTTTCCCTCTATTCCCTCTTTTCTACTCCTTTCCTCTACTCCCTTCACCTACTATCCTTTCTTACTCTATATCTACTCCTTTCTTATCCTATCATTATCTTTTCTTATCCATTCATATCCACTTCTCTATCTCTTCCTATACTCCTTTCCTCTACTACTTTCATCTACTTAACTCCTTTACATCCTACTCCCTACTCCACTCCCTTTACATTACTCCTTCTCTCCTATTCTCCTACTACCTACTCAATTTCTTACTTCTTCTTACTCTCTCTCTTACTCCCCTTTCTTACTCCCATTACTTACTTATCCTTTATATCCTCTTTTACTCCTTTCTTACCCTTTTCTTACTCCATTTCTTACTCTTTTTTACTCCCACTTTTTTACTCCTTCCCCTCCCCTTATCTCAATTTCCTTACTCCTTCTACCACTCACCCCCATTTCCTCCTACTCCCTATACTTTAACTCCTTCCCCCTTACTCCCTATCATCTACTCCTTTCTTACTCCATTATTACTCTTTTCCACTCTCCTCTTACTCCCCTTCTTACTTCCTTTACTTACTCCTATCCTCTTACTCATTTTAATACTCCCCCCTTTCTTACTCTTCTCTTCCCTTTTCTCTCTCCTTTCTATACTCACTTTCTCTCTACTCTCCTTTAATACTATTCCTCCCCTTCTCCTACTCTCCTTTCTACTTACCCTTCCAAAAAACTACCATCCCTTTTACTCTATCATCTTTCTACTCCTTTAATTACTCCTATCCCCTACTCCTTTCCATTAACACCCTCCACTTACACCTATCCTACTCATTCTCTACTTCTTCTTTACTACTACTTTTACTCCTTTCATACTCCCATTACCTCTACTCCTTTAATACTCTTTCTTAACCTTTCCTTTTCCTACTCTTATTCTCCCCCCCCTACTCATTACTTACTCCCCCTTTTTCCTACTCACTTCTCTCTTCCCTTTTTACTTCCTTTACTATATTCTATTCTATACATTCCTACTCTACATATTTCATCACTACTCCCCATTCTTACTCTCTTACCTACTCCCCTTTACCTAATCTATCACTCCCTTACATCTACTCCATTCATCTACTCATATCTCTCAATTCCCACTATTACTCCCTTCTACTATCTTTACTTACTTCCTTTCTCTACTCCCCATTATTACTCCTTTCCCCCCTACTCCCTTTCCTTACTCTCTTCCTTATCCTTCTTCACCCTTTATTCTATTCATTTCTTACTCTTTTCTTACTCACTTTCCCCTTATCCCCTTTTACTCACTTACCCCTTACTTACCCTTTCTTACCTTCACCTTTCCCTCCCTACTCCACTTCTCTACTTCCTTTCTCTAACTCTATATCTAATCTTTCTTAAACCCCATTACTCTATCCACTTTTCTTTAACTCTCATTCTTATCCTTTTCTACTCTTTTAACCTTTACTTATTTAACCTATCTTCTTTCTCACTTTTACTTCTACTCCTTTTACTCCCTCTTTACACTTTTACTCCCTTTTCTCCCTACTTTCCCTTCTCATACTCACCTTTACTCCTAATCCCCTTTAACTTACTATTTCTCCTTTCTCGATCTACCTTCCTCCCCTACTTAACTTTTTCTTTACACCTAATCCCTATTACTCCCTACTCCTATCTCCACTCTACTCCCCTATAAATCCTACTTAACCCCTACCCTCCACCCATACTTTTCATATCTATTTAACACACACACAAAAAACATAAATAAATAATATCTCCATTCTCACCCTTCACTCTCATAAATTTATTCATTTTTTTAAACTTTTCCACCTATTTAAACCCTTATATTATCTTACTAACTTATCAATCTATTTACAATTTTAATTCATATTCCTTACACTTTACATTATTTGAAAACTTTACTTTATGTTTCTTTCTCCTATTTAACTTTTAGTCCTATTAACTTTCTTTCTATTTAACTTTAATTCTTTTAAATTTACATTATTTAAACTTTTATTCCTATTTAAACATTATCCCTCCTTTAAACTTTAATTCCTATTTAAACTTTTATTATTTTAACATTTATTCCTATTTACCCTTATTCATTCAACTCCTTTTACAACTCATTTTAAACTTTACATTTAACACTTTTATTCTCCATTAACTTTTATTCTATTTAACCTTTACTTCCCTATTTAACTTTTATTTTATTTAACTTTTCATTCATATTTAACATTGCATTCTACTAACCTTTTATTCATAATTTTAAACCTTTTATTTACTTAAATTTTCATTCATATTTTACTATTTATTTCTATTACTCCTTTAAATTTTATTCCCTTTACACTTTTGTCCTATTTAACCTTTTATTTCCTTTATTCCCTTTAACCTTTTATTCTATTTAACTTTTCATTATATTTAACCTTTTATTCCTATTTACACTTTATTCATCTCCAAATTATACTATTTTACACCATTCCTATTTAACTTTTATTAATTTAATAACTTTTATTTATTTTACCACTTAATTTCCTTAACTTATCTTCCCTATTTAACCTTATATTATATTTTAACCTTTTACTTTTAACTATTTCATTCATTTTTAATTTAACCAACCTATTTTACCTTGTTATGTAATCTTATATTTATGTTTAACCTTTTATTATCTTTTATTCCCTTTTATTATTCTTTTTAAACTTTTATTTACATTTACCTTTCCCACCTATTTCAACCTTTGATTTTTCTAATCCTTTTTACCTAATTCCTACTTAACTTTTATTCTCTTTTACTTTTATTCTCTTTACACTTTACATTCTTTTAACTTTTCATTTATTTAAATTTTCATTAATGTTAACTCTACACTTTATTCTATTTAAAATTTATTCATTCTTTAACTTAATTACTTTTACATTCGATTAACCTTAATCTTTTAACCTTTAATTCTTTTCACTTTTATATTTTTAACCTTTAATTCCCTTTTTATACTCTTCCATCGTACCTTTTATATTACACCTAATTCCTATTATTTAACTTTTCACCTATTAACTAACTCATTTATTCATTTTATAACCGTTACTTTAACTTTTCCACTATTTAAAACCCCTTATTCATCTTACACCCTTTATATCCTATTTACACTTTACATTATTTTAACTTTTATCCTTTAAGTCCTTTGTAACTTTAATTCATCTTTACCCTTCCACTATTTACACCTAATTTTTACACTTTATCTAACTTTTATGTTATTTAAACACTTTAATTCTCTTTAATTTTATTATCATCTTTAACTTATTCTTTCCTTTCTTATCTTTTAGCCTTCTACCAATTAATTCTATTTAACTTTTATTCTATTTAACTAATTCTTAACTTTCCTATTTTAAACCTTTTCATTATCTTATTTTACACATTTTATTTATTTACACTTTTATCTCCAATTACACCTTTTCTTTCCTATTTTTACTTACCTTCCTATTTAACTTTTATTCCCTATTTACACTTTCATTCTATTTGACACATTTATTTAATTAACCTTAAAATTTCCAGTTCATATGTTACACTTTTCATTCTCTTACACTTTTATTATATGTACACTTTTATTTTATTACACCCTTTATTCTTTTTACTAAACTATTTAACTTACCTTCTTTAATCTCTTTAATTTTTTATATTTTTTTACCTTTACATTTTTCACCTTTAGTTATTTACACTTAACCATTTAATTTTCATTCTTTAACTTTACATTATACTTTTACTTTAACTTTTCAATCTTTTCACCGTTTATTTCCTATTTACACCTTTTTTTCTTTTTAACTTTTAGTTCTTTTTTACACTTTAATTTAACTTAACTTTATAAACTTCTCTTTTACACCTTAATTCATTATATTTACACTTTCCACTAATTTACTATTTATTCAATTTTTACACTTTTCACTATTTACACTTATATCTTTTAATATCCCAATATAACTATATTTCCTAAACAAATTCCTTTACTTTTAGTATTTTTTAACACTTTTAATTATTTTCATCTTTAACACTTATTCTATTAACTTTGATTCTTTTTAACTTTAATCCCTATTTAAACCTTATTATTCTATTTCTACAATTTACATCCGATTTACACTTTTCATTCCTATTTAACCTTTAACTTTATTTTTAACCTTTTATTCCTATTTACACCTTTTCATTTAAAATTTATTCTATTTAACTTTTATTTTCTTTACACCATTATTCAATCCTTTTATATTTAAACTTTTATTCTATTCTAAAACTTTATTCATTTTTACACTTGAATTTCCCATTTTAACTTTATATCTTTTAAACCTTTAATTATTTAATTATTTATTTAACCTTATCATTTATTTAAACTTTTATTCTCTTTTACCCTTTACTGTCTTTATTTACACTCATTTCATCCACCTATTAACCACTTATCCTAATTAACCTTTTATTTCATATTTACACCTTTTATTCCTTCTTAACCTTTACTTCTTTTACCCTGTTCATGCTCTTTTAACTTTAATTCTCTTTAACTTTTATATTCCACCTTTAATTATTTTAATTTTATTATTTTAAACCTTTTATTCTATTTAACTTTAACTATTTAATTTTTACCTCTTTTACACTATTAATTCATTTTTAACTATTTACAATTACATTTTTTTAACCCTTTCACCCGATTTAACTTTTTATTCCTATTTAACTTTAAAATTCTATTTAACACTTTATTTTTTTAACTTTACCATTCCATCTTTACACTTTATTCTATTATCTTTTATCTTTTAACTTTATTTCTTATTTACCAACATTTTATTCTATTATACTTTTATTTATTTAAACTTTACATCTATTTAACACTTTTATTCCTATTTACACTTTATTTTTCATTTAAACTTTTATTTATTATAACTTTTAATCTTTTAACCTTTTTTCTCTTTACACTTTAATTCCTTTTTACACTTTTATTTATTTATCTTTTATTCCCATCTTTAACTTTAATCTATTTTTAACTTTAAACCATTTTTTAAAACTTTACATCTATTGTAACATCTTTTCATTCTATTTATATTTTTCTTTTAAAACTTTAAATTCCTATTTAACTTTTATTCCCTAATTTTACACCATTATTCCTACTTACACCTTTTATTCATATTTAACCCTTATTTTTTTACACTTTAATATATTTAACCCCTTTTCATTCCATTTTAACTTTATTAATATTTACACTTTTATTTTTTTAATTTAATTCATTTTAAACTTTTATTCATCTTTAACCTTTCACCTATTTTAACTTTTATTCCCTATTAACTTTTAATTCTTATTTAACCTTAATTTTATTTACAATTTAATCCTTATTTTAAATTTTTATATCCCCTTAATTAACTTTTTTCCTTTTAACTTTATCTCTATTTAACCTATTTCTATTTAACAGTTTATCCTTTTTAACCTTTTATTCTATTTACACTTTACATCCCTATTTACAACCTTTTCATTTATTTAACTTTACCATCCCTATTTAACTTTATTCATTAATTACTTTTCCCACCTTTTTAACATTATATTTAACTTTTATTTCTTAACATTTAACCTTTTACACTTCAATTATCTTTAACCTTTTAATTATATTTAAACTTTTCACTATTTATACAATTTTTTTCATTTTTAAACTTTACCTATTTACACTTTCATTTCATTATCCTTAACCTTATATTTCTATTTAACTTTTCATTACCTTTTAACTTTAATTATATTTAACTTTTATTTATTTTACCTTTCACCTATTTAAATTTATTTCCATTTAACTTTTATTTATTTACAACCTTTTATTCATTTTAACCTTTTATTAATTTTAACCTTTAATTTTCTTTTAACTTTATTCTTCTCCTATTTACCCTTATATTATATTTACAATCACATTCCTTTAAAACTTTTAACTATTTAACTTTTATTCATTTACACTTATATTCTATTTAACTTTTTTTACCCATTTTACACTTTAATTTTTTTATCACTTTCATGTATTTAAACCCTTTCACTATTTACACTTTATTTATCTTATAACTTTTTATTCTATTTACATTTAATTCTTTTGACACTTTAATTCTATTTACTTTTATTATTTAACCTTTTATTATTTTAACTTTACATTTAACCTTTATTTAAACTTTTATTCTCTTTAACTTTACATCCTTTTTACACTTTATTCCTATTTAACTTTAATTATATTTAACTTTATATCTATTTAAACCTTTTATTCCTTTCAACTTTTACATTTTATTTTAACTTTTTATTATTTTAAAACCTGTAATTTATTTAAACTTTTCATCTCAATTAACCCTTTAATTCTATTTAACTTTAATTTTTTAATTATTAAATTATCTTTAACTTTAATTTCTATTTATCACCTTTTTATCTCTATTAACTATACAATCCTAATTTAACCTATTCTCCTATTTAACATTTATTTACTTAACCTTTTATCATATTTAACTTTTATTTATTTACCCTTTTATTTTTAACCTTTTAATTTCATACTTTAATTTACTTTTCTTTATACTTTTATTCCTTTTTAACTTTTATTATTTTAACCTTTTATCCCCTATTTAAACTTTCTTCTCAATTAAACTTTAATTCTATTTAACTTAATTTATTATTTATAACTTTTATATCTTTAACTTTACATTCTCTTTAACTATTTTTATATCTTCTATTTACATTTAACTTATCATTACCTATTTAACTTTTCACTATTTAACATTTATTCCCATATTTTTAAACTGTCCACTATTTACACTTATCATTATCTTACCCACCTATATCTATTTAAACTTTACAGTTTATTTTAATTTATTATTTTTTAACTTACATTCATTTATTTCCTTTCCACTATTTACAATTTTATTTATCTAACTTTTCATTTATTTAACCTTTTAATTCCTATTTAAACTTTAATTATTTTAACCTTTCATTTTTTTTAACTTTAATTCTTCTAACCTTTTATTCCTATTGAAACATTTTATCTATTTAAAATTTATTTACGTAACTTTTATTTATTCTACAACTTTTCCTATTTATCCCTTAATTATTTTATTATCCTATTTAATCTATTTACACTTTACTTTCATTTTAACTTTTATTCTATTTACATTTCATACCATATTAAATTTTATTCCCTACTTAACCCTTTTATTTTAACCATATTTTGTAATAAACACTTTTATTTACTTTACACCTTTTAATTCATATTTTTTTTATTAATCATTTTAGTCCACTGTCACTTTTATTCTATTTACTATTTTTTTCTCTTTAATCACTTTAATTTCTTTAATCCTTTTAATTCTATTTTACACTTTTCCTATTCATTTTTACCTTTTATTCCCGATTTATCACTTTTTAATATCCAATTACACTTTTAGGTCATATTTAACACTTTTATTCTTCTATTTACACTTTATCATTTTACATTTATTCTTATTTCCCTCCTTATCACTATTATCTTCTTAATTATACACTTATATTTTTCTATGTACACCTTTTCTCCTTTTAACAATTTCTTTTGCCTTTGTGTTGATCGTTTCAACCTATGTTTACTTGTGTGCAGCCTGTCTTAACTTTGTATTGTATCCGGTTCCAACTTTGTGTTATTTAAATTTAATTTTAACTTTAAATTATTTTACCCCTTTCACTATTTAAACTTTTTATTTTCTAAATTTAACTATTTATTTAACTTTTATTCATTTATTTGACTCATTTCATTCTACTTACACTTTTATTATTTTAAACACTTATTTTATGAACCTTTTATTATATTTACACCTTTTCATTCCCTATTTAACTTTTATCTATTTACAACATTATTTACTTAACTTTTCCTTATTTATTTAACTTTATCCTATTAATTAAATTATCCTAACCCCCCCTTATATTCTATTTAAACTTTAATTACTCTTTAAACTTATAAATTATATTTATTTACTTTTAATTCATTTTAAACTTTCCAACCCTATTTAACCTTTTATTTATCTAACTTCATTTTAACTTTTTATTTAACCTCTTACATTTAACTTTAACTTTACATATTCAATTTTATACTTATTTCCTTCTAATTACAACTTTTATCTTCTTTAACCTTTTATATTCTATTTAAACTTTTATTCTATTTAAATTTTATTTATTTACACTTGACATCCTATTTAACTTTTACTCCTATTTAACTTTACTATTCTTTTAACATTTATTCCCTATTTAACCCTAATTCATATTTAACTTTTTATTTATTTAACTTTTATTTTCTTAACTTTTATTTCTTTACTTTATTTACTTTATATATTTTATCCTATTTACCATTTTCCTTCATGCCACCATAAATTTAACTTTACATTCTATTTAACTTTAATTTCTTTAAACTTTACAATTATTCTTTCACTATTTATTCCTATTTAACTTTAATCCTTTTAACTTTACATTCCTATTTAACTTTTTTTCTATTAACTTTTATTTACTTACACTTTTAATTATATTTAACCTTTACATTCTCTTTAAATTTAATTCCCTATTTAACTTTTATTTTTCTTTACACTTTAATTCTCTTTTAAACTTTATTTATTTAACCACTTTTATTCTTTTTTAACCTTTATTCTATTTAAACTTTTATTATCTTTACACTTTTATTTTATATACACTTTTATTCTTTCAAAATTTTATTCCTCTTTAACTTTAAATCTCTTTAACTTTAATTCTTATTTAACCCTTTATTTTCTTTTACAACTTTTAATTCTAATTTACTTATTCTTATCTTCTAATTTTAACTATATTCTATTTAACTTTTAATCCTATTTAAACATTTATTCTACTTAACTTTATTATATTTAACTTTTCCCCCCTATTTAACTTCCATTATTTTAACTTTTATTCTATTTAACTTTTATCTCCCCATTACCTTTTATTAATTTAAACCTTTTATTATTATTTACACCTTTATTATTTTTCATTCATCTTTACACTTTACATTTCTATTTACACTTTATTTCTCTTTAAATATACATTATATTTACACTTTTAAATTTAACAATTATTCATTTTTAACTTTTCAACTATTTAACCTTTTATTCATCTTAACTTATATTTATTTAACTTTTCCCCTATTTTTTAACCTTTAATTTATTTTACTTTTAAATTATTTTACTTTCATACCTTTTAATTTTAATTCTATCTATCACTTTTATTCTATTTAAACTTTTTAAGTATATTTAACCATTTATTTTTCTTAACTTTTCATTAACATTATTTAACTTTTCATCCTATCTAAACTTATTTATTAATTCTAATTTAACTTTTTATCTATTTACACAAACACTATTTTTAACTATACACTTTTATTTATTTTAACTTTCCTTTAACCTTTAAATTATCTTACACTTTTAATTATTTAACCTTTACCTTCTATTTTAACCTTTACTTTTAATTTATTTACACCCTTTTACCTTATAACTTTAACATTCATTTACTATTTAACCTTATTTTCTTTACACTATATTTTTTACCATTTTCTTTTATTTACATTAACTTTTATTATATTTAACTTTTATTCTACTTAAACTTTTATTTTATTAACTTTTCCATTTCTTTAACCTTAAATTTCTCTTTTTTTTAAACTTTTTTTTTATTATTAACTTTTATTATTTTAACTTTCTATTCTCTAACCTTTTTTCTATTAACTTTTATTCCTATTTAACTTTTTTTATTTTAACCTTTATCTATTATTTTAAAC